>JAQFYZ010000614.1:0-37296 GCA_034695085.1 Cylindroiulus punctatus | reverse complement strand
GAAACCTCCCGATATCTCCAGTATAAACTTGATTTCCACCATGATTTTCTTCCCCCTATTTCTCATCTATCAATCGTGTAACAAAATGTAGCTCAGACAGCCCAAAGCGTTAATTGTAAGACAGGCTAGTTTTATCCTCCCAGGAGAAACCTCCCGATATCTCCAGTATAAACTTGATTTCCACCATGATTTTCTTCCCCCTATTTCTCATCTATCAATCGTTCAGGCAACCACCTGCAAAGTGACAATGAGTGCAAGTTAGGGGAAGACATCAATGTTTTTCGCAACCTTAAGATCAAAGGACACGTGCGGCTATCTGCAATTATCCAAAAAGCCTTTCCTTTTCACTTGCAAAAAAAAAAAAAAAAAAAAAAAAAAAAAAAAAGTTGACAAAAGTAATAATTCATTTAGTTTGCTGACATGGGCCTACACGAAACTAGTCATAATCATACTGTAACACTTTTGAGAAACGTACTAGGACTATCAAATAGTGGTTATTTCGTGTAAATTTCCATCCATGGAGCTCAGACAGCCCAAAGCGTTAATTATCAAGACAGGCTATTTTTATCCTCCCAGTCGAAACCTACCGATATCTTCCGTGCATGCTTGGTTTTCCCCATGATTTTCTCCCCCCTATTTCTTATCTATGAATCGTTCAGTCCCACACCTACAAAGGAACAATCAGTGCCTGTCGGAGGAAGGGACCGATTTTTTTTTCACAACTTCAAGATCAAGGGACACGTGCGCCAACTGTAATTATCTTAAAAAGGTCTTTCCTTTTCACTTGCAAAAAAAAATGACAAAAACACCCACTGTCGTTATAATTTGACTTAGTTGACTTTGGTTTGTTTGATGACACTGGCCTACACGAAATTGTAGCCATAAGCTGGTAAGCATAACTTTAACACTTTTTATCTCGTTTTTCAAACATCCCATCCCAGGGTGTAATGTCCAGACAGATGTTAGCAGTGATTGCCTATGGCAAGGGGTAGCCACCGAAAAATAAGGTGCATGGCCATCAAGTGTACATCTTCACAATGAAAGTAAAATTCATTATTTTATTCTTACTTATAAACCCCGGGTGGCATATGACAGTAAACGGGATTTCCCCTGCAATCTTACATGGCATCGGAACTGCATGATTGCCTGCACATGTGGTTTCGAATACTTCTTCTACATGAAAGAGTTTATTGTTGTCCTGAGTTTTCTCAACTTGACCATTATTTGGCCTCCAATTTCCCCCCATTTACCAGCTTTTGTATATTGCAATTCAAGGGATAAGGAACAAATCCATACATGCACACTTTATTATCTGTATATCATTAATAATCAAGATCTTGTAACCTTTTCAAATTTGTCATGTCTTCCACTACAAACTGTTGCCGCTAAATACGAGCGTGTAAGGCTGCTCTGCATATCATCCATGATAAGCAAGTCAGATAAAGTAATTGCCGATAATGCTTACAGGCATATAGAAAACGACACTAAGTAAATTATATATAACTGAAGGTATATATTAAACTCGTATACAGTGTACATGTATACCCTGGAATTGTGATCAAACACTAAAACAAAGGCAATCTCAGGGTCAAGATACTAGGACAAACATTTGAATGTTTTCTATTTTATGATTTTCAAGAACCTGAAATCTCAATCTTAGTAACAAGCGCCCTACTGATAATGAAAATCGTTACAAGCTACCCCCGAAGTTATGCTTTTTATGCAAGAATAAAATCCAGGAGCAACTACAGTATTTCACGTGAGTGTCGAACAATAATTTTTTTTAATTCATGAGGAAACTGAATGTTACAGTGATTATATTACTCGTACATGGTATAGCTATTGAGATATACATTATATATTTTTTCAAGATATATGATCTGTTCGTAGCATTCTGCATGTACGTTTACTAAACGAAATTGGTTAAATACGAAGTGAATTATTGAAAATGATAGTCTGGAATTTTAGAAAGTGGCCAAATGCTTCTAAATCTAGACAGCAAGCAAGGAGGCGAAGTTTACTGAATAAACATTATGAAATGTTTTTGCTCTCAGTCTCTCACGATATACAAGTACCGTGCTCAATCAAAATTGAACTTGTTGATTATTTGGTTGTCCCAAACTTTTGCTGGCAAAAAATTTCATAAAGTGACAAATAAGCAAAGGCGTGTTTTAATACAAATTCCAAAGATATAGAACGTTGATATAGATGTTGCTTTAAAAATGATTAGAATCGCTTGAAATTTCTATACTGTTATCATTTGCACTCATTCGTGATTACTATCATCATATACGTTAATATAAAAATGATAACATCTTTAATTCGATTATTGTTTCAAGTTTGGCCAATATCAACATTCGATAAAGCCCTACGCGCTACGAATATGCCATTCAACCTTATATGGATATGTGTCTGCGCCTTGAAAATGAAACCTACTTATGAAAAAAACATAGCCTAAATGGCTAGCAGTGAGATTCTGGTAAGTACATGTACTTGTAATACAACACCTTCTATTTATTAACTGTATAATCATCACAGATCAATTTCCCATTTTCACAGAATTGGGAGGCTAAGGTGAAGCTGAATAGTATTATCAACGATCTTCAATTCGTCGCAAATGTAGATAAACAAAACCACGAATGTGTCAGTTGTAAGCAAGTAGCCCTTTACCATTATATTGCGGAATGCAAACATGTATATTGTGGAAAATGTCATGGAAAAGTGCATCAAAGCCAATGCCTTGTTACCGGATGTCAGCAAACAATTAGTCAGGTAATAAACATAACCATGTCAAAAATCCCTCATAAATATGTCCAAAAGCTTGTGATTTACTTGATAAAACTCACATTCAGATAATTCAGGATGTAAATTTCGAAAAGGAGGTGGCACTGCTGAAAGTACATTGCGGCTATCACAGAAATGGTTGCAAAGCAGAAATTCCGCTGATTAATTACTGGGTGTGTATTAAGGTTATCGTTTTTACCATAAAATAATTGATTTTCTTAGAAATTCTTAGCTCAATATTATAATATCATAAAATGAGATTGTGGTAAATATTTTAATTTTAGGACCACCATCGAGACTGTGCACTTGCAACTACAAAACTTCTACCAAAAGTATTTAAAGAGGTATGTTCAAATTAAGGCAATCTCTTTTGTCTTTGTTTAATTCGTAAAGATGTTCATTTTATGCTGCAGACCGTTAAATACGGTTAAAAACGGTAAATAAGAATTTACAAAACACCATAAACAAGCAACTCCTACAAACAATGTTAAATGTGTGTGTGTGTGTATTTGAGGGGCACAGTGCCTAAAAGGCAAAATGGTGCCCGAAAACAATGTTAAATAAATGATATGCTGCGTCTTACTGATTTCAGGACAAAATAGTGGAGCTAACGATTGAAACAGAAGAATTGCGAAAAACCATTTCAGGTTTACAGGAACATATCATCAAATTAGAGCAAAGGCTTTCTACATCTGAAAGCCTACAAGGATTAACCAATGCAGATATAAAGAAGGACAGTAACGATTTCAAAAAAATTGCTGGTAAGCAGCTGTCAAAAATTGAGAAGAACAGCCACACCTTGGGTGAAAAACTGGACAAAACCGTTCAGAATATTGAAGAGGTGAAGGCACAAATTCTGCAGATAGAGGAGCAACTATTGAGCTTTAAAAATGAGCAAACTCAGAAGAATTCCGATTTCCAAGCTGAAAATTCAAGATTTCAGCAAGCAGTAGCTATGGAGATGGAGGACATTAAGTCACATAAAGAGAAAACAGACGAGAATTTGAACAACGTCGTTGAAGAATTGCATGCAAAGACTCGTGTGTTGGAAGAGCAACTGGGTACGTTCAAAGATCAACAAGAGCATCTCAATCAGAGCATCCAAAGCGAACAAGCACATTTTAAGGAAATGGTTGCCACACAGTTGGACAGTGAAGACAATGCTAACCTGGGAGCGATGGTTACTGGCGTTGACGATGGCAATTCTGGAAGATGGAGGATCGTAAAGCTGAGCAGTACAAGCAGTGCCAAAGGTACAGTATCACCACTTGAGTCTAGTTGGTCAAGCGAAGTATTTCAGTTCATAAAGACGTTTCTTAATTGTTCGACTTTCAGAAGGAGCAGAAAATATGACCAATGGCAATGAGGTAAAATCAAGAACATTCTTCTTCCTTCCACCCCAGAAACATATTCTGTTCTTGAATTTATTGTATGAGCAAAAATGGCCAATAAATGTGACTTTGTGTTCCTGCAGGATCTGGCTGAAAGACTAATCCGCAAGCCTGAGTCCTTCATGGAAAGCGTAAGCACGGAATTCACATGGAAGATCGTAGAAATTTCGGACCTGTTCCCTAGCTGGAGAAACGGAAACGAGGAGAACGCAACTTTCAGCGAGGTCTTTGCATCAAAGGACGATGGGATGCTGATCCGGGTCAAAATGTACCCAGTCCATAAGAGCTACCTGTGCGTTTCCTTCGTTTCTGGTACGACAAACTCGTCGACCCACCAGCTCTACAAGCACGGCTTCTGTATCCTGGACCAGAGCGGCAATGCGACGAAACGCGACTATTGGCGGATGACCATCCCAATGTTCAAGAAGGAAGCCGAGGCGGAGGCGGTGGATGGCTTTCACAAAACGTGCCTCAGTTTTCCACTGAGTTTCCTCAAGGACTCCGATTCCTGCTACGTGAAACAAGACACTGTTCTGGTGACAGTCATCGCGGAGCCCATCCACGTGTCCTATGATTCCTACTTTTCCAACAATGGCAAGCTGCTCTGGAAAATCGAAAACTTCTGGAAGAAGAACCATGAGTATACGGCCGGCCTGAACACCAACTTGTTCAGCGACTACTTCTACTCCAGCACGTCTGGATACAGGATGGTCTGCTCCGTTCAGTTTTTCTTGTCTTCCTTGCGTTTTCTCCTCCTGTTCGTGAGGGGGCCGCACGATGCCCGTCTGGATACCAGCTTTCCACACACCACAACTCTTCGGATTTTCAACCAAACAAGAGCAGCTGGCAGGCACTTGACCAGGACGAGCGACAGTGACGTCGCACAGTACGAAGCGATTTGTGAACTGAATTATGACGACATTGAAAACGAAATTTATTTGAAGGAGGACTGCCTCGTTGTTCAAGTAAGTGTGGTACCCAGGTAGCGACCACTTGATAGACAACACCAAATATCAACAGATACTAATAAATCCCTGCCCAGCTATAACAACTGGTCCAAATGGAATGATTTTCAAGAAGAAAAATACTGGATTGACACCGCAATTGCCCCATCATGTGGCGTTATAATTAAATACGGAAAGACAGACTTTTGGTGACTTAAATTTGATTGTGATCAAAGTCACTGTAGAGTCCAACTCCTTGTTCGTTTATCTGGATAATTATGGAATTTTCCTTTTATCATAAAAAACTACTACAAGACAAGGCATTCTTTGAAGAATGAAGAATATATTTTCGAATACCGTACATGTTACGATTTTCGCAATATCATGTAATTATGGGGGCTTCACGCATACATGTATATGACATTGTTATTTGCACTTGATTGAAATGAGATTGTCCTTACCTAACTCTAAAGTGTTGTGAACGCAATGCCGAATGAATACTTCGAAAGATTCCTCAAACAATAAAAAATATAATGCTTAATAATGCATTATCAATTACATGAATTAGATTCAGGATTGTTATCACATACATAACATGGTTATTACAAGGCCAACATTCAGAGAAAGCATTCCGATTTTAAGAAAAATGTCAATTTCATGAAAAGATAATTAATAATGTTACTGACAGAGATGATTACAGTGTTTATTGCAATATATTTTGTGGACAATACACAAACGTTACATACCCCAATTGAGAAATTAAATAACATTCGAGTTGAGAGGTAGCAAAAACAATTGTTTGTCTATCAGAAAGTTACAAGGTGAAGTACTGATTTAAATTAAAAAGTATGCAGCAATCTTACCTTTGATGGACTTCATCTTTCAGTCATTATGGTCTTTACAACGCTTATAGATAACTTCACTTATCAAAGCCAAAACTGCAAATGAAAAACTTGCTTTCAATTGACTCAAGCTCAAGCGTTTCATTTTTCAAAGTCCAAATTTCAAAGTGGTAGATTTCTTAAATAAATGCCACACCTGCTAACACCACTCCGATGCAGAAGACAACAAAGGCACCGTAAATATGTTCTAGCTGCATAACTGTTCCCTCAATGGTGTAGCCATGGAACTGTATCTTGTTCTTGAGTTTCACTGCTTCGTTAAACCATCCCAGAAATGAGCCAGACACGTCTAAATCGCGGATTCTGCAGAAGTTCAATGCTAATCAATGCTTGTGCAGTCTTCCCATGCAACGGTTATCAGTGACTATATTATGTCTTACATTAGGTCGACTCTGTCGATGTATCGAAATCCCTTTCTTACAAAGAGTGCATATGCTTCGCTACCAATTGGCTGTTGAGAAATGCGAAAATTCTTGTCCTTTAAAGTACGTAGTAAGAAATAACTAGTCGTCAAATCTGCTATGACAGCATCATCTTCGCTCAAAAGTTGGGGCAGGTTTTCAGCCTGCAAATTGAGGTATCTGACTTTATTGCGACGTTGGGCAGTGTTCAATATTTTTGCATACATTGAGTTTTTCTCGATTAAATGTTCCTAAAACAAACGAGTAAAAATAACAAATTACATTTGGTCGTGTTTCATGGAAACACTGTCAGCAAGATCCTGTGCAGCACCAACACGGGTGAGAAATTCTGCATTTTTCTTACCTTGAAAGGGCCTTGTCCATCTAAGTTTTCGTCCAGGACTAAGTTGACATATCCTTTCCTGACCCCATGTAGCAAGTCTGCCAGGTCGTTAATGTCCCATCTGGATTTCCCTGAACTGATGGAGGCCGTGAAGGTGCTGTTGTAGCCGACAATAAGCATCAAGCCGAAGGCCAGCCAGGCCAGAACGAACAAATTGAAACTAAAACTGAAATGGTGGTTCCAAGTAGCTGAAAAACATCCAGGTCAAATCTCGGAATTTTACGTACTTTGTCATGAATTTTTGACTGATGATCATATTTAAGGGAAATAGTACCATGTCCAAAAAATAGGCGATATGTGTGGAAATAGCTGTTCATCAGTCCATCAGAATTGAAAGTGAATATGGGATCTGGCTTGCTGGCGAAATAGACCATGGTGAGGAAAAGTGGCCCACATAAAAATATCATAAGTAAAAGCAAAGCCCACACCTGTAACCCCAAAAGAGATTAATTGTTTATCTATTGATTATTGGACAAAATGTTGTGAAAAAAAACACACTTTTAGTCGAAGGGGCTGAAACACGGCAAAAATGTAGTCTGATGAAGAGAACGTCGTGCTTAATACATGATAATATTCAGTGAAGTAAACCATTGAGTAAGCATGCGCCTCCACCAACAGGCCAGTCACTGGAATTCTTGCAATAGCCATATCTATTTGCTAAATACAAAATGACGAACAGTAACGTTTTTTCAATAAAAACAACTTGAGGTCATGTCGGGAATTCAAGCATTTTTGGAGGAAAACACCCAATATTACTGCAAAAGACATGTCAATGACAACTAACACTGTGTTTTAGCAATGCATCGAATTATTCACATAAAGAAGATGGGTCAGCTAAAATTTCCAAATAGACATCGAGTGTCTGTAAAAAAATGCAGTTTACATGTATACTGCTTTTGCTGGAGATTAAACATATAGAATTTTCCCATCACTTTTTATAATCTCTATTGATTCTTTCGAAGACCCCAAAATATATTCAAAACATGTTTTGCCTGTCTCTTATGGTACAAGTTATACGATTTTTTAAAACTTTGCGAAAAACAGGACCGGTTCGAAACTGTTGAAATTAGGCTAGCCTTCTCATCCAGCATCTTCGGTAAAATCGTCCATGCCTCCACCGCTTTTGCGTCTTTCGCCCCTAACTCGAATGCTCTCGGAACAAAACTGAAAATATACATGGATTAAATGCATATTAGTAAATACACAATTTTTTGATTCCAGATGGATAGTATGATCAGTCTCACCTAAGAGATGTCCTTTTTCCAAGATAATCTAGAAATTTATATTCCAGACCGTTTCCCTCAGTAATCATTCCAAAACGGTCCACATTCACATCAACTGCAGTGGGTTGATTAAAAAACACCTCGTTCTGAACCGAAAACCATTCCATTAAAGTCACGAATAGAGCAGCAAACGCAAAATTAACATAAATCGCACATTTATAACTCCAACAGTGATTTTTTCACGGTAATCCGAGCCATTGAAGAATTCTTGCCATTGCATAGCTTGTTCGTCAAAGCTGTCGAAATTGACAACCAAACATTCGCCTTTTTCTGGAGAATGGTAATTGTACTTCCATTCCACCTTAATGACTTCTCCAGTTGTAACGTTATTCTATAACAACGGAAACGATTGAACTGGGAAAACAACTAATGAAGAAAGAAATTACAGGTGCTCAAATTACATTTTCAATGACAGCTGAAATATACGTAGCAGTAGAGTCAACGTTACATGGATATGTCAAGGCCATTGTTTCCATGGAGCCATAAAATTGTACAACCGTAGGAGATATCCACTGACTCTCAGAAAGCTAGAAATGTAATCAACCACATGAAATCATATAGGAGGTTGTTTCACATTGTGGTGTCTTGTGTAGCACAATTTACCTTTAAAACATCAGAAGAAAATTGTTCTTCATCTATTATTAACATAAGCCCTATTTGATCAAAGCTGGTGCCAATGGCAACAGCATAATCGATTCCCTATAGGAAATCATTTAGAGGTCAATAAAGCAGTGGAAATTTGAAATGGCCTATAGATAATCCTAACAAGAGACGTGGTTTAACTGCCTCATAATCCCTTACAATGTCGAGTACCTTAATTGATACCAACTAACCTGATCAACATTTATTTTGAGAATTATCTCAAACTTAATTTACCAACGAAACGTTAATTTCACAGCTGGCCTATCTACGCATGCACATAATTGCCTATGATCACACATTTTAAATAGAAGATATAAAACTGACAACTCACCACGGTTAACGAATAATGTAACGACTCAGGATTTGGAGCAGTTTGTTCATTATGCGTGTCATCAAGCAGCATCGCCCAGTTTAGATTTTCATCACTGTCCATAAAGTGAGCTACAATTCCCTCTGTAATATAATTCGTGATTAGTGGCAAGTGGGATTAGGTACAAATACATGTATGTTAAGAATTTAAGCGACACTGACCATATTTTTTTTCAAACACAAGAACAGCTTCACTGGAGAAAGACTTATCGAAGTTCCATTTCATTTTTTCCAAAATGGGCTCTGATAGAAAGATGAAAGAGAAATGATTATGAAAAGTGCGAGTAATTCACCCACATTAATCCAAAACTCTTCTCTTAAATTACCATAATTCACAGACTGTGCCCTGCCATGGCGAGATAGAGCTATCAAAACACAAAGTAATGTGCATCGCATAAAGTTGTCCATGTTTTACAGAAGTGCACACCACACTAAAATCTAGGTACGACCACACATTTGGCACACAAGGCGCTTGTATTGATTCAACTTAAACATTGGCAAGGGACTTCATCGAATGTAAACTTGCCCACCAGACTGAGCTGATGAATAATTAAAGTTTGTTTTATCAGTTTTTTCACAACAACTACATGTAGTTGGCATTTCGTGCGTGAAAAATTGAAGACCATGTCTTATTTACCATAACAAAAGCAGCAGTTAAGGCAGAATTAATAGGAAAGGTTTTAATTAAATAACAAAAAATGGAGTTTTTACAAATACGATTTCACACATTGCTAATCGTGCAACACCTTTGTAACGGGCTTATAAGGTAGACCTCAATAAAAATGTGATATTAGCGCAATAAAGCATACAGGTTTCTGCTTTATAAGTGGGAAGCAGTATGCCAATGATTAGTTTTATCAAAAAACGGACTACTGATTGACGCTTAACTTATCTGCTCATGAAGAAAATAATACAGGAGACATTTCTTTAGACTTTTAACATACGTGTACATGAACTTGGATGTCAGATAAATACTGAATTGGAAATCTAAAAACAAATTACCGGTTTGAAAAATTTGCTGAACAAAATTTGAGAAGAAAGTGTGTGACTCATTGAGTATTTTGCGTGGGACAATTTTGGAGAAATTTATAATGGCACTAACAGAAAACAAACCAGTTTCAGGGCGCTAATTAAGTATTAAATAACTGGTTGACATCTAGTTCTACAAGGCACTTTTGATAAAGGATGGTCTCAAAAAATAATGGAAAATAACATTATTGTAAGGTAATCAGTAGGTTACTTACATGTAAGGTATTAAAACAAAAATAATTAAAGAGTTGCTGCTTAACACCTCAGCCAGATCAAAGTAACACCACTGTGAACAGAAACATTACCTGCAAAGTAGTTTCACCATATCTTGCTGTCCTGCCAATATAAGCTTAAGCAGCCATTCAAAAGTTTTTTATCAGGCCTTTGTCGATTATGTTTGTTTCAGGTTCCCATGAGTTATAAAAGCTTGACCAGCCACGCCATTTAACCAGATATTCAATTTCGCCAGTTTCAGACCGTCGTTTGTCCAGAACTTTGTCGACTTCATAAATTTCACCTTCGTCTTCACTTTCTGAGCTCGAACTTGTAGATATCTTGGCATTTTCGTTCCCAGGTTTTGCGTCTACATGAAAGCGCTCGTATAGTCGTTTGTTCAAAATCTTATCGACTTCACCTTCGTCTTCGCTTTCTGAGCTCGAATCTGTAGACATCTTGGCATTTCCGTTCCCAGGTGTTTCGTCTATATGAAAGCGACCAAATTACTTCATAACGTGAAGAACTAACAGAAAATCATACTAATTGGTGCTTTTCTATGAAAAGTTTTTTTGACTTTTCATGTAATAAGCCTGGCTATTTTGCTGACATTTAAGGGAGAATTCAATAACATCCTATAAATACCTAGGTAAACAAAAATTGTTATCGTAGTGACCCATGAACTACGATTATTATTATACGATGGTTATTAAAAAATATTAGTAAATGTATATTGAGAACGATTTGTTATAAAAAGCTGAAGAAATCACAATGGGCAGCATGCGTTTCTAATGCTCACAAAAGAATTCAGTTGTAAAAAAAATGCCTTTACTTTGGATTACAACATGTAAACCTTAGCACCCAAATTATGAAAGCACTACAACAAACCATGAAAGTTGCACTTGCCTATTAAGCCAGCTTCTTTCATATATTTCAGTTTTTTCTTTTTACTGGGTCCACAGTCTGAGTCGTCTTGTATTTTAACTTAAATAATCGAAATGGTAACATTGAATATAAGAAAACAATACAAAAGCTTAGAATAAATAGCATGTATATTACATTCAGGATGATGTACGCTGCACCACGCAGACTTGATGGTATTCCCTAACCTCCCTGACAAGAACACCTCGGCCCTTCCAGGTGTGGCATAGTAGCGAAATTTCTCCCCCTGACCATCCTTGCAGTGCATAAGGACCACGATATCTCGGTTGTGGGCAGCATGGAGCTGAAAAACCTTTTCAAGGGAGAAGGTAAAACTAGCTTCAAATCTGTCCCCTGATGATCCAAGAATAAATACTAACTTCTAATATAAATAATAACTTACAAAAGTTATTTACATCAGAACATGTCAAGTATATTGGCTCACCCGATCAAAAAGGCGCTTTGTTGTATAAGAAGGTGATTTCGGCGCTCGCTTTTTTATTGTATTCCAGTCCAGAGCCACTCGTCGTGTTTTATTAAAGCCACAAAAATCACAAATCAATTTGCTAAAGTGGCGTGGTTTTCCACATATGCATCTGACAAAATTCTTATGAGTGCCAGTGTTCTGCAAGAAACCACAATTTTTGTTTTCATACCAGCATTGTTGTGGAACAAGATGATAAAATGTATTATCAGTTGTTCGTTGAAGCAACATTTTGAATAAATAGGTTGGGACAAAGGTAGGCAAACAGGATTTATTGAGGCCCAGTTTGGTAAATAATACTAGTAGAAGCTATCCATGCAACCAAGCGCCTAAGACAGTGCATATCACAATACACATACCTTATACTTAAAAATAACAATGAAAACAAAGTCAACTAAATTTTAGTGAAATTGTGGGCTTATTTTGAAAAAGAGATACTTGCAATGGCTGTTTTAAAACTAGCACTTCTTGGCAGCATACGTTTCAGGGCAATTAATTCAATTACCTTTCGGCGCTGATTTTCCATTGATTGTAAGACTCGCGAGGTAGATGCCACAGGAGAGGTAGCATCCAGATTTTGGTTAAAATCATCAGGTACGCCAGCCTGACCACCAGTTTCATTGCTGAGAAACTGAAAATAAGTGTGGAGTTAAAAATAATCGAATTTCCATAGAATGGCAGGATGATGTCAATGCAAGACTGATGAGCAACTGAATGTCTTTCAAATAAGGAGGCATAAATGCCCACTTAAAAACTATGCCAAGAACACAGTCAATGACAAGCTCTTCCAAGGTGTTGTCAAACTTTATATTGCATCGTGGAACCAGCACGTGAAACTATTCAACTGCAAAACGAATCGTACAATAAATCAAAACTCCACACAATAAACGTTATTAACACTAAGTTTGTGCCTAAACTAATAAAAACTGTGCTGTCCAAATGAAAACTTCAAACTGACACGTAAATATAGCGATCGAGAACTAGTATTGTTCTCGCACAATCTAAATCAAACCCTTTAAAAATAAAAATCAATATAACTACTACAGATCTGCAAGATTGGTATAGCCTGGCACCAGAAGTGATTCACTGAACTTGCTGTAAATATACAAGCATGTTAACATTCAATTGCTCACCTCGTCCTCTTGTGAAGGTGTGGTCTTAAACAACCTCAAAATACGCTTCAGGTTAACTAACAACACTTCCACCAATATGCACATCCTCACTGACGACGGTTGCAGCTCATCTGCTACGCCACAATATCCTTTCGATTCTCCTGTGCATGCTCAAGTTTATGACACATATTTTTATTTCAGGAAGCTGCTGGGAACAGGTCGACCATAACTGTGCTATATACAGACACCTACACATGCGGCGAGGTGACGTCACGTCACACCCTTGATGCATATTACAAATGCAAACAAACCCTTCTTGGCATGATTCCATTTATTCAATCACCATTGTAGCTATGGCAACCCAAGCGATCTTAGCTTGCTTTTGCTTGCTCTCACATAGCAGTGTAATCAAAAGCACTATATGAGGCACAGGCTCAGTGCATCAATCTCAAAATGCAATCACTGACAAGTGAGATTCCAAGCATTCGAGGAAGAATTCCAAAATAGGAAAAATTAGAACTTCGATGTTTATCCACAACATTCCCATGTTTAGGGCAGGCTATAGCATCAGTAAGCATCAGGGATCTAGGCGTTGCAGTACAGTAAGGAGGAGGTCCAGAAGAAGTTACTAATGGTGCCTGCACACTTGTAATTTTTACCATCGTACGGAGATAATTTTTTCTTCTTATGGAGGTTTTTGCCCAACTTTGCCCAAGGTTTACCTACATAAAATGAAAAAATTTCCTCCGTACGTGGGCAAAAATTACAAGTGAGCAGGCACCATAAGTCTTCAAAGTTCGAACCTAACTCGAAAAGCCACAAGTAGATGTCATATGACATCTCATACAGCGTAGGTATTTGGAGTGAGACCATGGATAATATTACATACATGTACATGTAATATGAGACTTGTAGTTTTTATGTACCAAATGAAGCGCCCTTCCCATCCCCAAACGTCAGGGCAGATGAGGCTGCAACAGGTGGTTCATTTCGATTAGGTCACACAAGAAGTTACCATCAATCAGGATAACTTTAGGCCACCTATTTAGAGAGATATCACTTGCCATGTAACCCAAACTATAACTACTTTCCCCAGCAGTGTAATAAAAGTGAACTCGATGTGGAAATCCAAATAAGTCTGCAGGGCTAACTGATAAGTTTTGATCTCTACAGCTGTGGCCTAAAGTTAATATGTATACTGAGTGGTCAAAGTTACCCTGATTGCCAGTGATTGGCTGTACGTGGAAGAGACAAAGGAAACCAACGAAGTATTTTCACGAAGTGGATTCGTAAAACCCACGCAACCGAGCACGTGGCGCTGACATACATTAAATAAGTTCGGCAAGTGGCGAAAAACAGTGCAAGAAACCGTGCGGTACCTTTACTTTAAAAATGTACTGACGTGAAATGATTTTTACCTCAATCAGTGCCTGGCATCCTCGAACACGAGACATCTTGGCGATGAAGCTATTTTGACAACTGATGACAAGTGGTGTGCGATTTTAATTCGTATGGAAAACTTTGGATGGTAAGTGGCGCCCTCGTGTGGCCACTTTGTGAGACACGGACGAAGCTCGAAATATTTCAAACACTACAGCCGCCAAAATGACCACGTGGCATAATTGACACGAATAAAACTTCAAGAAGAAAGCGAGTTCAGACAGGAAATATAAATAAAGAAATATAAAATAGCTCTTGAGAATTCCATATCTCAAAATGATGTACGGTATTTTTAATGGCATGCAACTCTTTCTTGGTATTATCTCAGCCCAAGAATAAACACATTTGCAGAAAAATCCCTGTTTTCAAAAAAGCTATTTGAAGTAAAAAGTACTGTAGTTGAAAACTGTATCATCTGAAGCCATTTTGCAGTTTTATGAAACGCTAAAGTAAATGAGTAATTCAACTGTTACTCAGATAGAAAAAATTAGGTGTGCCGACAAACGCAGAAAATTCGAATAAATAATGCTATAGAACTTGGTGTGAAGTTTTGCATTTAGATCGCCAATATGATTTCAGTTGTAAACTGCAGACTTCAGTTTCAGATAATTGTCGTGCATGTGCTGCCTTCAATTCCACGTGAAAGTCACGTCAATCTATTCATTGAATTGTGGTGTGGGAAGGTGGGTACCTAACCGCCCATTTGCACGCAATTACAAATGGGTATCATCCAATATGGATCACGAATGACAAAGGGATCCGAAGGAAGAACGCAGTAGTAGCCTAGCAACTTGAGTTAAGGTCTTGTTTGTTTGAACTAACTATTACACCTGACCTACAACTTTAGTAGTGTCACGTTCATGTCAGGGACAATTGACACTGCAGGGGAATAAGATCATGCATGCTCAGGAAGGCTGCAAAATGATTGTGCTCAGGATTTACAACTGCCATTTACTGTAAAAAAGCGTTGTGAGTGAATGGTACCAGGAAATTAACAGGTAAGTTTGAGAATGATAAAATTGGTGAATCATTTATAAGAGACATTTTTAAGAGCACTTAGCTTGATTATAAGATGTCTAAAATGTGCATGTTTAAAAACGAACCTGAAAAACAAAACGACAAAAAATACAAACAATATTGTACCTAAGCCTAGGTGTCTCAATAATTTAGTGATATAAGTATTTATCGAATTTATTGAACAACTATTTAGTGCTTATTGCAAAAAATTTGAGATAAGAATCTTATTTCTAAATATAACTTCGAAATATACCTAAACAAATTTTTCCGAATGGAATATTCAAAGAAATAAATACGGCTTACAAATTGTATGTTATGACAGAATGCATTTCAGCAATACAGTTGTAAACTGTAATGGAAACATGTGAGGTACTTGTGCATTTCTTTAAATAGCACATGCATTCAAAGTTCATTTTTCGAAAATTCCCGTGAAATACATTTGGAACAGTGATGCAATGCTAACAATTTCCAAATTAACGACCAATAAATAATCATTCTCACAAAATGGTATAGAGAAAATTCATAACTTTGTTATTTAAAAAGTAACCTGAAGCCTACATCGTTCACACAAAACGGATAATTGGAAGGGAAACTTTACATAAAAACTATTTGCATTAAAAACCTGGGATATTGTTGATATTGGATTTATAGCAAGAAACGTACAAATACGATGATGCAAATGCTTTATCGATTTGTTTAAAACGCTATACGAATCTTCTATTCAATAATTGAGCTACACTTTTGCTGGCTGTCGATCATATGTTTTCAAAGATTATCAATCCTCTGCGGATGTGCAAACATTCCTGCTTAGGATGCGCAGAGAGTATTGATCAGACGTACAATACATTGCTTTGTCTATAGGAAACGTTAGTGTAAACAAATGGTATCCGTTTTCTCGACATGTTCGTGCCCTTTCGCCTCTTCGTGAGATAAAACAAACATTACAACAATTCGCACCGTCAATACTCAATAAAATGGTAACTTCACAAATTCAAGGTTGAAGAGAAGTCTGGCGTAAAATGCAGCCTCTTCAGAAGCTTATTTTTCAAATGTTCTTGTCCGAGGAGTACCACGAGCCTGGCACCTCCTTGACATATCTGACCTTACTGACAGTGTACTAGCTGAGCTTAATTGACCTCAATCGTCCATTTCCAGTTCCGGTCTGCAAGCGCCCCCATCCATGGACATAGTGGCCAGTCGCCATGCCCTCCCTGCTGCCTCTGAACTTGAGCAGCACCACCACCGCAGTCTATCCCAACTCCTCGCATCTTCTGGGGAGTGCGGAGGACCTCCTGCTCCGTGCCAGGATCCTCAGCCGCCCCCTGCACGCCGCCATCCTGGTGCTGCTGGTGGTGGCGGCCACGACGCTCAACGGGTTGGTCATCCTGAACATCCGCAAGAACGTGCTCAAGTCGCGCACGGTCACCTTCGTGCTCATCCAGTACATGTGCGTGCTTGACCTGCTGGGGTCGGTCACCATGCTGCCCTTCCCGTTCCTGGTGAGCCTGAGCGGCGCCTGGACGCTGGGCGCCACGGCCTGCTCGGTCAACGCAGTGGTCAACTCTGGAGTTTGGATCCAGCACTTCGTCCTCTTCTTGCTGCTCAAGATCGACCGGGCCTCCGCGGCCTGCCTGCCCATCGGCCGCTACCCCCTCTACAGGCTGGGGTGCCTGCAGCCCTTCCTGGTCCTCTCCCTGCTCTTCTCCTTCTCCATGTCCACCACCCTTACCCTGGTCCTCGGGGGCCGCTTCCACCAGGTGGTGCTGCTGTGCACCCCCAAGATCCCCCGCTCTTTCTACGCGGCCATGCTGGCCCTCTACGCCACGGCCATGGGCACTTCCGCTCTGTGCTACCTGGCCCTGGTGGTCTACCTCAGGCGCAAGCAGAGGAAGATCTACTGCGCATCGCAGCCCACCGTCAAGGACTACCGCAACAGCATCCACACCGCCTGGCTGTCCTTCACCATCACCGTCACCAACCTGGTCGTCTACGTGCCCACCATGCTGGTCCTGGGGCAGCCCCAGCTGCAGGACGTCCTGCCAGAGGTGGTGTTCCTCATTGTAGATATCGTCTTCTACGCCGAGTTTTTTCTGCACCCTGTGGTGCTGCTCGTCATGAGCTCCAGGCTGAGGAAAGAGATCAAGACCTCCGTGGCCTCCTTTGTCCGCCAGCTCGCTTGCTGACCCTCAACTCCTCAAGAACCCGAAGATGGAGGTCCTTGATGCCATGGCACACTACTTCACAATGGCATAGCACCTGGGAGTGCGGTGAGGGGCTCAAAATCGCAGACCTGCTCCCGCTTTGTGCAACCCAAACATTCCTCCATAACTTAATTTCTAATTTTTGAATGGTTCCCTTTGAAAATTGACATGTGCCTACTTCCAATGTTGAAAAAAGATCTGTCTAGAACATACAGCAGCACAGTAACACAAACTCAATAAATTCAAAATTATAGGAGAAACAAAGTTGTACTTCGTTTTGCCATAAGTATAGGTACGTGTAAAGGTTCACAGGGAACAATAAAAAAGAATCACCCTTCACAATCTGCACTGTGATCCCATTTGGTAATAAAGAAATACGGAAGGCGCTATTTGTTTATTTTTGCATTATTGAGTCATATGTTGTTATTGCTAAATTTATATTGTTTTGTGACAAGATGCGGTTGCCGAAGAAGGCACGTCGTGGCTATGCATTTGCTCGGCTGAATATGTAGTTTTGTGCAAAATCGTTACTATCCTCAAATGGAATGCAATACGATAATTCATTGTAACACGTGCATTTAGGACGTCAAGGCAAACGTTTCTAAATTGCCCCACATCTGCAGCGCTGAAATATTCATCGCGGATTAATAAATGAACGATTTGATTGCCGTGGCAGTTTCTAGGCACCTTTCCAAGAGGAAAGGGCAGGCACATCCGCGAATGATGGCTCAGATGCAACCTTGAACTTCATCGATATTGATCACCCACTGACAAATTATCCCAGCACCGAACATGGTAAAGTTTCACAGACTTTGTGAGGGGTTGTAATGGAAATAACTTCACTGTAACGAACTTTGAATAAATTTTCTCACGTTATCACATTGACACCATTTGATTTTTGTATTTACGATAACTGACGTGAATATTATACTGTTGGTACTATTAGCGTAACTACGAATCTGTTCTGGGTGAGGAAGGTTGGGGGGGAATAATCTGTAAATATAAGTCTACTCTATATTTGTTCTTTATTCTTATTCTATTTTCTCTAATACTGTATTTTGTTCTTTTTTCCATTGAAATGTGATTTTGAATTCGTCGTTCAAATTGATATCTTCGGATCCTTCAATCCTCTGCATGGGGGATCCCCCCCCCCCTACCCACATAGTTACGCCTATGGTTGGTACTGTGTATGTTTTGGATAAATCTGCACAACGAATGATAATAGTATGTTTTTATAATATTGATACAAATTTAAATACCTGCAAAAACTTAAATATTTTTCACGTTTAAAAAGAAATATGTTATAGGTTGCGTCCTTCGTGACAGGTGCTACGCATGAACAACCGTAGAATTTCTGGCCCAGCTCGGGTAAAGGTCCACGTGATATATAGCTACTCCAAGGGTGTTAATCATCAGAAACATGATGGTCACGGTGAGTAGATTGGCCAGAAGCCCAGTTTTAAGCTAGGATGATATTTGGGCAGTTTGATTAAAGTTGACTTTACAAATTTGGTGCATATTTGCGAGAATAAATTGTCGACTGACCATAGTGGTCATCTTGAGCTTGCCTGTCCTGTAAGCCATCGAATTGGGACCTGAAGCCACCGGAAGTGTGAAAGACAGCGTGGAGGAGATAGTGACGGGGATCATGAAATATAATGGGTTGATATGCAAATCTGTTGCCTGAAATGTTGGCCAAAAAAAAAACCAGAATAACGTCGTTTAGAAATACGTGTAAAAATACAAAAAGTAATATTCTCTTTAAAGAAATGTCGATTGATCTGCAATGTCAAAGGTTTATTTTTGGCAAGCATTAATATGAAATACTGTACGTGTATGTGTTAGGAAGGAATATCTATTTCGACTTACCAAATCACCGACGACTGGTAAAAGGACTGCAGCCACCGATGAATTGCTGAGTATTTCGGAAATGATCGATGATAATAGGCATATGATGTAGCAGATAAGGATAGTTGGTAAAGGCGACAGGATGGACAATTGGAGCCCTAACCAATCAGTCAACCTTGACGTCTAAAGATGGTGTATTTTAAAAAAGAAAACATAACATTTCTGAAAAGAATGTATCATGTTCAATAATGAATCAATGTCATTGCGATCGCGTGTTCAGTAAAAATATTAATTAAATACTTAACTGAGCAGCTTCCGCAATTGCTAGCCCTGCTCCCTGGAGCAGAAGAATGTCCCATGCTATTTTCTTCTCAACAACAGTCCAATCAACCAGCGTAAAGCCGTTGTCTAGATAATTTAGCGATAATTAAAGTAACTATTTAATTAAGTTGTATGTGTTTTGCAACTATGAAATTAACGGGTTTAGGATATCGTTCATGAAGTTTATACGATATGGAGTAATACTTCTCGATAGCGGCCATCTTGAAGGCAAAATGCACATCAGGACGATGATTACATAAGCAGGAGTTGAGTCACTTATATCACTGCAACAAGAAAGGCAATTGTTATCATAGCAGAAAATTTCATTGGTAGATACATGTATTTGTGGACATTAATGCAGAAAAATGTGCAATACAACTTTATACTGAACATCACTATTAACAATGCATTGAAAAGACGAAGGACATTCCCCTATTTTGTTCGGGTCAGACCACACACAAATAACAACAACAATGGATGTTTGCATCATCTTGAGATATAACGGTAGTTACTTACTTGGAAGTCTGAATTAAATTTCGCCATCCGGGCATAAAACCAGGCTGACGAAAGAACCATAAAAGTGTCAAAACCAAAAGGCAACACAATACGGAGGCTTCGTGATAACTGAGTAGAAAATTAATATGACAAATACTTAGATAAAATAAAATACCAATATTTTAGATATAATGCAAAAACGCTTCGATAATTTTAAAATAGGCTGATAAACGATTTAAAATTGTTTCAGATGTCGAAAAATTTCGAAAAGTCCATTTGTCAATGAAGTACTACTTACGAAATGCTTCCAAGCTCTTCGTAATACTTCGTAAGAAGAAGTTTGACACTTGCCTTTCGTTTTGCTGACTGCTTCTTCACTCTGAACGATTGCAAATTTACACCATTAATAAGTTTTTGTAACTTCTATTTGAATTTTAACATGATACTAATAAAATGATATTGTCATTGGTAATTAAAGATGGACTGAAACTATTATTTTGATTATCGATTACAAAACACGTAGAAATACTTACTTGCAACCAAGCGTCAATATTTGCAACAAGCCACAGAGAGCCAATGCGGATAAAACCATGTTAGGAATTCCCATCAACATCCAATAGGCGTAACTCACTTCCGAAACTTCACCATACATACTTAAATTTATAATCAGAAAATGATAATAAGGTCAGATATGCGGTAAGTTGTGTACAATTTCAATAATATGTCTCTTACCCAGTAAATATCTCCTTAAACACCAAATTTGTGGTGGAGGCTGTCAGTGTGCCTATTCCGCCAATAGCAGAAGCATATGCTACCGACAATATCAAGCATCTTTCAAGCTTGTTAACCCTAAGGGCAAAATTAGAAATGAGCAAAATTGTTAATTTGGTAGACTGGATGATATGTCTTAATTGTGTTTAAGTCGCCCACCATTTTTCTTCAGCAAGGGAATTCACCTCGTATTTCTCAGAGTGCTTGAGATTTCCTACAATGAATCATAATTCATTACTTTAGCAACCTGCTTGGTTACCTTCTTAATTAAAGAACTTTTCAAGTGCATGTGTAATATGCTAAAACTGCTAAAATGGAGATTGGTTATACTCGGTTGATCGTTTATATGACTAATATGATAATAGGATTAATATGTCGAAGAAATAAATAATGACCAATTAATGACGTTTATATCAGACCCCATATATGGTGGCCACGAAAAGAATTAACGACCAAAGCTTGACGTAATTTCCAAGTTACTCTTGGTTGCTGCACATCCTGAAAGTGTTCTCTAAAGCCTAGCCTCTACACAATTACATACACCACAAAAGTTTTGTAAGTTACGAAATTTTCAATAAATGTCAATATATTTTAGTGGATATGTCTTGGAGAATTTAAAGTATTTTTTTTAATCTGGGCGTGGTGTCAATAGCAGTGTCAGCATGAAGTTGAAAGCATTTACCATGCATGCTCGACTCTATTACGTCCAAGTCGAGTGGCTGGACTGGCAATTGGACATCAGCACTGGAACTGGATGGCTCTTGAGTTCCGTCATCAACAGCACTCAAGTGCTTGACAATGGCCGACACAATTGGCAGCATGACTGCACAAGCCGTTGTGTCCATAATCCAAGTCGACAGGCACATGGTGGCCAGCATGACACCCAGAAGGAGTCTTAAGGAAAAGCAAGATGCTAATGATTCTGACAATTGTCCAACTAGCCGGTGGGTTCTTGGACTTAGCTTACAATCTTGGACTCGTGCCTATCTTCAACAAAATGAGCAAAGCAATTCGCTTGTGGATTCCACTCTGCTCCAATGCTACACCAGCAATCAGACTAGCCAAAAACACAGCGTTGGCGTCCTGAAAGAAGGCAATATAAGTTCGTGGAAATTGTGGACATCTAGGTGTCAAGGTTTATTGCAATCATGTGGCTGACGTGTATTTATTGCGCACCGCAGTGAAATTGTTCGAAATGATGGGGGGCATTGGACATTGTCCAAAAAGCAATTTGTCATGAAAATCACCGTAAATATAGGATGTCTTGAGGTAATTAAAATACTGACAACGATGACGTTGAATTACGACCGAAACGAACGGGATTCGAAAAGAACGCGTGATTGACAAAGGATATACATGTACATGTACGTTCAAATATTATGCCATCACATTTTCGTAATTTTTAGAGCCCCGCCCCCTATGTCATCATTTTTTGACCCCTAACACCTATTCATGACGTATTCAATGAACAACAAATTTCAAATTTGGATAATTTGTGACCAAAATGTGAGCATGAATGATGGTCATTAGTCACACAATAGCACATTAAAGGGAAAACGCCATTAATAGGCGATTTTTTTGCAAAACTGGATGACAATTGATGGATTTCAGAATTGGAATGCCTCCGAATTGAAATTCTATGAAATATGCAATCGCTGTATGATTTTCTGAAGTGCTTTAAATCGTGTGAATAATTAATTTTCATGTTTTTTGAACAAAATTCTGCATCGTATATGTAGAAATACATTTTCAATACTTATGCATGCACATGCAAGTAATATAACACGGGTATAATATGGTTAACTTTTTCACTTACATTCATGTATGTCTTGGAAACAGAATTACTGTCCAAAATCCCCATCAGCGGAAATGCAAATATTGGAATGAATGAAACTGCTGCAAAATGGGTGACATCGGTTACCCAATAAATCGCCATCACGATTATGACGTATGCACATCTCGATTCCTTAAAAAAAAGTAATATATAGAACATACTGAATTTCAATTTGGGTAGTGCACGTTATTATTACATGTAGGTGGCAAAGACATAATATATACAAGTAAATACAGCAATTTGTTAAGTTGGCTTAGCACTTAATGGAAAAACAAACCTCTTTTCTCTATAAGAACCATCCTAGTTTAATGTAATCGGAAATTACTGATCATCAGTTCGGTCTTCTTGAATCATTTGTGCAAAAGTAAGGTACTTTGATGACTGTGAGTGCAGACAAAGACATAACAGTGAAATTAAAAAAAAGTGAAACTTACACTGGAATCGATCAACAGTATCAAGGGCAATAAAACCAAAGGTGTCAATATGAGAATCAAATAGTTTTGATACAATAAAAAACCATCCTTTAAGAACTTGAAGAAATGCATTTTGAGATGTACGACGTTTGACAGCACAACAGAGAATATTCGATTTGCCAAGGGTAATGACGGAAACTTTTGAATTTGTTTGGCACGGTCCAAGATAATGTCATTAAATTTTAATTCCTTGTCAACGCACTGTTCCGTGACACATTACCAAAATATTATGTTTCAGTACAGCCTTGTCAAATTGCGATACACGTTGCATACAGAAAACAAGTTACTCAAAGTATTGTATTGTTCAACTTGTATTTAACATGAAAAACCCATGCTATTACTGCCCAATTTTCAAAACTTTTATGTTTCTGCTATATTTCCAAGGAATAAGCTATGGAGAAATTTATTTTCGAAACCATCAATTAAAATAAGGAAAACTTTCCTCCTTACTTAAAAGTGAGGGATGACTTGAAAAGTGATTATTAGATATTTTGACAACGGTAACTTATCGATCATATTAATTGTGCATTGGTCTCAACTACATAATTGCTTCATAATTTAAAGAATGTGCCCTGATAACAAACTTTTCTCCACGGGATACTGCCCATTTCACTGCATACCCTCACAATTTGAACCTTATTTTAAACTTGCAAAACAATGTTAGAAGTTTGAACACAGTTTACACTGTATCGATACAAGCGTTTTCACACAATTTGAACTTGTTACAGTTCACAAATCCTGTCGTGCAAACACTTTATATCCGCATGGCAAAACTTTAGCAAAAAATACAATTACCTACATGTATGTATAAAGATTAATTGCATATTTGGTTAGTATACATTGTATATTACAGCAAAAAGTATTTTCCACGCTTCTGACTTCCGAAAAGGCTGTAAAAATCATACCAACTTCTGCTAACGAGATAATAAACATGTTCCAGACGCCCCGCCCCCCTGTCATGCGGATGTTCTTGACACCCCAAAAAGCTGGCAAATAATAGGATAATTTTACAATCGAAAACAATCAATTACAGACATCAAGGTATATTCTCCCAAAGACATAATTACCTTGTAACAACTGCCAATTTCTACTTTGAAATCAAGTAGAAAATATCTTGTGAAATATTACGTCCATGACAAGCGTCTGACATCCTCATAGCACCAAGAATGCAAACATGATGAAATAATGATGAGTAATTTATGGCGTCTTGCTAAACAAAAGAGATCGGAATTTGCGCTGACTTGCCTGGCAAACCCTGAAAACTTAATTTCTTTCAATTAACAAAAAATAGTTGTACATGTGCCCGGCTGATTTCACAAAGTACTCTTATTCCAGAAGTACAAAGATGCATGGTCATTGCACAATTTAAACGGCATGGCATACCCTTGTTGAGAGTTAGGGTGTTGAGTTGAATTGAAAATAGCTTATAAAATGAACCTATAAATAGCAGTAGCATGCTTTCTGTAGCTATCAAAATTCACCAAGTCCAAGGATGAAAACTGTGCAAAAAAAGTGACTGCAAACATCGCGTTGGATGCAAGTCAGCTTTTCTACACACTAAGATATGTGGACGAATATGTGGGCACAATGTATTTCTAAAATATATAAATTGCATTTCCAATACCCGCATACGGTATTGGGAGTGTGCAACGCCACTAGTGGCGCTGCAGTCACCCACTTACATGGCCGCGAGAGTAGGATAAAAGCCTCAAATGCAATGGGAAGTTTTTCATTTTCCCCAAATAAGCTGTAAATGCAAGCTAATTATTATTTTGACGGTTTTGACTAACTCTGTGGTACCCAATAATACTCTTTGTTGGTATTTAAAGCATTTCGTATTTATTTTTGGGCCACGAGCCTGATTTTATCGAACTTCGCCATGTTATTTGATGAAATTACCCTACTTTCATGGGAGCTTACTCGACTGCCACTAGATGGCGACCCTTTCGCTGCACACTCCCAATATTCAAATAAAAATTTCAAATATTTTTTGAAAATACACCAAATACTAATATGTATCGTTTAACGACATGTATTTCCATTCCCTTTGAGTCGTTCAACAAACAGACACGAGCTGTTAAGGAAAGCCTACATCTATCCCAATGAAAACCCAATCTTCTAAATAACAAAAATCCTTTATTGCACGTAAACGGACTAACAGTAAAGTGATCAACAACTAATAAAATAGAATTATGTACAAACAAGACTTGGCTGACTTTGGGTTGCTTATGGCAGGACGCAAACTGAATTCGCTGAGCGTGAGTATTATGCGTTAAAATGCCGCGCTGACCAATCAGCTCTCGTATCTTTATAAAAGATAAGGTAGTGAGTTTCGAATGAAGAGGTAGGACCAAAATGACCGCCGGTGGGTCCTACGTCACGATGTCCGAGAAGTTGTGGAGGCCTGGGCCGGGTATGCTGGACACGGGGATGGGAGTGTCGGTCATGTTATGGGCCCAGCTGGGGTAAGTGTTCAGGCCAAAGATGGCGACGCCCAAAGTGTTGGTCATCATGAACATGATGCTCACCGTAATGATGTTGGATAAAATTCCAGTTCGAAACTTTAAAATTGGAAATTTGTGGAAAATGAGGACGTCTGAATCTGAAATCACCAAGTTTTCCCAGAAAAAAAATTAATATGCGCTTACCATAACGGGCAGCTTGAGCTTGCCGGTCTTGTAGGCGATGGCGTTGGGCCCTGAAGCGATGGGCAGCGTGAAGGTCAGTGTGGATGCAAAGGTCACGGGAAGCATCAAGTACAGGGGGTGGACGTGCAACTGTTCCGACTGCAATGATAGGTGAAATTAGTGACGAGTTACTTGATGAGGTGATGAGGCGCAATTGCAAACTCACCAGCTGGGCCATCACCGGAATCAGCATGGCGGCCAGGGAGGAGTTGCAGATGATCTCCGACATGAAGGCGGTGATGATGGAGATGATGTAGCAGATGACTGGCGAGGGCAAGAAGTCGAAGAAGGCGAACTGGGTCCCGAGGAGTTTGGTCAAGCCGGAGCTGTCAGCTGCCGCGGCCATGGCCAGGCCGCCGCCCTGCAGGAGGAGGATGTCCCAGGGGATCCTCTTCTCCACCACCTCCCAGTCCACCAAGTGCGTTGTCTGGCCTGCAGACATAGGATAAGGTCGTCAAGCTCGTGCATATTGGAGGGGATGGTGTTCACAAACTGGACGGTCAGATGCTCACCTTGTTTGAGTGGCCACTTGGCGGGCAGGATGCACATCAGCAGGATGACCACGTAGGCGGGGCAGGAGTCGGTCAGCACCTTGGTGGGCTTGATGAGGTCCTCCCAGCCGTCGATGAACTCGGGGGTGCGGAAGAACCAGAGCAGCAGCAAGAGGACGAGGCACAGCAGCACGGCGCATTCGTGGTACCTGAACAAGAGTCGCTGATGAGCACCAGTGAGGGAACTCTGATAAAAGGAGCAAAGTAAGTGATGCACTTACGTGATGCCTCCCAGCTCGTCGTAGTGCTTCTCCAGCATGGCCGCAATGCGCTGCTTGCGCTCCGGGGACTCCCGCTTGACGCTGTTGAGGATTGGAAAGCGTTAGATGGCACCCATGGAAAGGAAGTGTGACGCTCATCAGAGCGATACTGACCTGCATCCCAGCGAGAACAGCTGCAGCAAGCCGCACAGGGCCAGCACGCAGACGACCATGGTTGGGATGCCGAACATCATCCAAGTGGCATAGCTGACGCCGCCAGACGTCCCATAAATTCTGCGAGAAAGAAGATGATTTTACAGACGTTCCACCAGAAACGAGCTCGGCCACACCATCGACAAGACGCTTACTTGGTCAAGAGTTGCTTGAAGACCAAGTTGGTGGTGGTGCCGGTCAGCGTTCCGATGCCGCCGATGGCCGAGGAATACGCCACTGCCAGAATCAGGCAAGTCTCGAAACTGGAAACCCTGCCAGAGACGGAAGCAATTTTGGTCATTTATAAACGTCCTTTGCTCGGATTCAATTTCGCAATATCTGTCCATGCACTTACGGTGGCTTGTTGTCACCCGTGGAGTCGTCGTCAGACGCATCCGCCAACTCCCTCACTTGGACTCCGTTCTCGTCAACTGGAACAGTGAAACGATATTTTAGTCCCAGTTCATCCTTTGGGAGTTTGCAAATTTAAAGGAATCGCGAGGAAAAGACAGCATCTTGGCTTTGCGGCCATTCAGAATTTGGGAAGGAAATTCGTTTTCAGTAACAGCAATGTGTCAGAGATGCTTGAAACCATTCTGAAGCATAGTGGGGATTACGAAAACGTTTTTGGGACTTTGTACATGGATAGGATTTACGAACGACAGACTGCATTTGCATCACAAGATGATGAAGGACAGCTTGATTCGGGGACAAGGTGTTGATGGAAGCTTGGGAAATCCCCTTACCAAACACGACGGCCGTGATGTTGCCGTTGGTCTGGCCGTTGCACTTTCCGTTGCTCTCCAGGAAAATCTCGTCGCCATTGGGCAGGGTGGCTGTGGTTATGGTGGACACGGTGACGTCGCCGCTATCGCTGTCGTTGTCAGTGCCTTCTACATCTTCGGGGCTTCCGTCCACAGACTCCAGGTGGCGCATGATGGCGTCCACGATGGGGATCATCATGGCGCAGGAGGCGATGTCCATTATCCAGGTGGACATGCACATGGTGGCCAGCATGATGCCCAAGAGCAATCTGCATTATAGAATTGAAAATTATGATTTGAAAAATTGACAGAAAATGGGGATACAGGATATAAAATTAACACTTACAGCCTTGGACTGGTGCCGATTTTCATGAGAATTATGATGGCTATCCTTTTATGGATCCCGCTGGACTCAAGGGCCACCCCGGCGATTAGACTGGACAGGAACACAACGTTAGCATCCTACAAACATTAAAATTCAAAATGTTAACTTACAATCGTAAACCGTTACAATACGGGCTTAATGCAAATTCACCTAATTTGATATGGTAAATGATTATTTGAGACTATCTGGTTGGTTGGGATGCTTAAGGGATGGGAGAAAAATCCCTTTTCAATCCAGGTAATCCGATTGGAGTGCATGCATGAATAAACAACATAAACATCCACTTTCGTGAACGCATATTGTACATCCTGTGACGTCATAATGACGCATGTGTCCACTAGTCAATTACATCACAACCGTTGTGACACAACGGATTGAATAACAACTTAATTGGAAGGCAGTCTGGCGAGAAATCGATCCTGGGGTTTCTACCCTGGGATATTACGCTCCTGAACAGAGTGACGTACAAAAACTTCGACCAAATTAAGGTGGAAAAAGTAAAGTTACTTACATTCATGTAAACTTGACTGACATCCTCGCTGTTTAGAATGCCCAGCAGCGGAAACGCAAACACTGGAATCAGGCTTACAGCCGCCAGATGTACAACGTCTGTTATCCAGTAGATGGCCATGATGATGATCACGTAACCGCATCTTGCTTCCTGTGAAGTAATATCGAATAATAAGAATTAGCGCGAATTAGGATCTAAATTTGCTGCACGGTCAGAACCACTGCTGCCGTGACTCGTGCAAATTAAAAAAAAATCAGATAATTATTTTTAAGTAATTAACCTCGGAGTTATTAAACTAACAATCATATCTGCCATGAGCCTTGAAGGCTCCATCACTCCCATTTAGAGGAGATAATTACTTGTTTCAAAGTTTGGAGGTATAATGGCAACTGGTAAACAGGTAAAATAATTCGCAATAAAACCAATTATCAAAATTTGAGTAAGTTCAACACATGTTAAAACAATAAACGTCTAATGCTTGCAAATACAACAATAAAAATTCGTGGCACGCTATAATAATAATTAACATCCGATGCAATTGAAATATCAAACAGGAAAATTAAAATAAGTACTAGTTGACATCAGATAAAAATGGTAAAATAGAATCGATTAAGGTGAAGAAACACAAATCTGTTATCAGAGATAAGGCAAGTTAAAACTATCAAAAAATTATTATGAAACATAATTTAATATAAAAAATTCAAATGGATAAAATTGCTTAAAAAAACTGAAAAACGAAATGAAAGTAATGGGAAAAGTCTACAAAAGCTCTTTTGAATCTATTTTCAAATATCCAAAATTGGATACATTACAGGTCGAGTTGAAACATTTGGTAAAAAAATCAATTAACTAGAAAAAATAGAAAGAAATCTATAGAAAACATTAATAATTTAAATCTTAAATCTATAGACTATAGACTATAGTCTAAGACTTTCAGACGCCAATAAAACAACCTGGCTAAATCTAAGATGAATATTTTCATTATAATTTTCAAATATTTAAAAAGTGTTTCAAACTTACATCGGTATCGTATTTGAAGAGCATAGGCAGAAGAACAAGTGGAGTTCCGATGATCACCATATATTCCCAATAGACCCATATGAACTTCTTCAGGCCCCTCAGCGTCAAAAAAGTCATGTTGGAGCAGGAGGTGAAGAAGCCACTGGAGAGGGGAGAGTGCTCCGAGGACGTGTAGGTCCTGTCTTTCAGCCTGGCCTCTTATATAGCTGGAGAAATGTGACCAAGGTATTAATTGGCAAAGATTCAGTTTCACAAATTAACGATAAACTCGCTTTGTCGATCTATTGTTTGCTTCAAGTTTAATGATTTCTTTGTGCGTGGCCCCCTATTGCCCAATGGCAGGGAGCCAAGCCCCCCACATTTAACAGTGAAATGTCACTGCATTTTACATTGATACGCTATCGAATGTACCGTACATGTAGTCTTGTTGCTTGAAATTCCGCTGATTTTTCTGTATGGTGAAAACTCAACGATGCATATTGTTTTTTACCAATAATGGGGGTTTGCATTTTCATCCCATTCTATGGAATCACAATCACAACTACATGTCGCAACTGTAGGCCTTAAATAAGATGTTGATATCTCCATTTTCTGGTCAACTTCGGATGAAAAATCGATTTCCTAGCTGAAGACTTGGAATTCAAAAGAGTCTAAGTGCCACAAAATGCAAAAGTGGACCAGATCTTATACTTTTACACTTTTGTAACTGTTCGATCGACTACGTTCATAAATCATGTTGCACGAATTACCTGTTTTTGTAATTTGTGGAAATAGACCCTTTTGACTTGAAGGTAGCCCCGTATTTGATCAGGTAGTGATCAAAGGCAAACTGCGAGACGAGTCTCACACAAACCAGATATTTTCACATTTTCAATTCTTTTGTTCTCCCAATGAAATAAGAAACGATTTGTCACATTTAACTTTGAAAAGGCAGCCAAATCGCAAAACGTAGACTAAACTGAACAAAGGTATTGTTGCCAATAATAAACTAACGATCACCCTTATTGAAACCGCCTTGGCTACGATCAAACTGCATTTACATGTGCAGTCTGCTTCAAGTCATCCGAAACCGACTGATAATAGGTGGGAAATTATACGTGTAGAATGTCATTGATATTCGAATTAAAGTTCTGAAATTTGATCAACATCATCAACTTCATTTGGCTGGTTGTCAAAGGCAATTTCCGGGTCATAATAGATGCTCCGACTCAGATTAAATCGATAATAATACATCTCAATTTCAAGCTTTCGTCGGCCGTCAAGCGTCATCATCTGTCAAACAACTTTATTGACAATCATGCTGTGGTTTGTTTCGATTTTATTATTTTTTTCGGTTTACGCCGAAGTTTTGGCCGTTCACCAAATTGCAGTGTTTACATGACTGTTTTCGAGTTGTCTGGTTAACATCGCTGACCTTTATACAAGAATTCCAGAACATTTAGCGTTGACATCCGAAACATTTAAACATACTTAGTAGGTCCATCAGTACAGTTAGTTTTTTAGAGAAACTCGAAATTATTATAGGAGTTTTAAGAAAATGTGCAAGCTTCTACCATTCATTCTTTCAAGCGTTTTTGTTAGTCAGTGAATTTCTTGCTATTGTATAACTAAACATTGATGAAGATTATATAAGATTTATTCCAAGGGACTTGAATAATTTAAATTTATATGGTATTATTACAACTACAGGCGGACAAAACCGTCCATAGCCACATTTTGGTATCTTTTATTGATACCGTTACACAAGCTACTTTAACACAGTGCCATTATGACCTTATATAAACGCATGCACGCAAGATGGAAATGACTGCAACGGTACCACATTGCGCAAATCCTATTAAAATGCGACTATAAATGCTGAAGCAGTAATTTAGTAACATAACGATAGCTTATATCAGTATAGGTGTTATAAATTTTTGGTTTTACAAGTCGTCATCTTAAGTCAAACGCTTTGCCCAAAGCTAAGATAAACGGAATGAATGTTACAGGAAAACATACTGTATTTTAAACATAAACATGAGATGGACCATGGACGTGTTTAAACGTGTCATATGCATGGGCACAATTGTACATGCATGAACTGCTGGCAACGGGCAACAACATAAAAACTTTTACACGCCATTTGAATGTTGCATTTCCATCTGCATTAGATTTATGGTTCGCTAATCGCTGCTAAAAGTATTTATAGTCGCTGAAAACTGGTGCATGGTTGAAAGCAGGTTTATGTTTCATATTTTCAACGGTGAATTAAAATCCGATGTTGGTGATGAAAGAGCATCGCATATATACGTTTAATGTTAGTTTTTTAAAAGTACCATAAAACATATAGTGTACATACAACCCTCATTAAACGTTTACAAGTCGAAGATTATAAACTTGAAACTGCAAATTCGTATACATGCAAATACGTAGGAAAAAACCGTCAGCAAATTAGACGCAAACATACAGGTACATAGCGTACTGCATACGCGCTACCATTACAAGGCACAATGTATTTTTAGTCAGTATAACGGGTGTCAGTCAAGTAACACTAAAAATAACTATGCTTAGCAAGCTTACCACATGAGCAAATCTTGAAACAATTGCATTTGTCAGCTTGTCATTTGTAAAGCTTTGACGATTTAATTGATTTACCAATTCGAGATTATATTTGACTTTCTAGAGAAAGCGCTTTTAGAACAATCTCAGTTTGCATTGTAGGGCAATAAAATACCAATAAAATTAAACATGTCGTTGTTCTCATTTTCGACATGTCAACATTTCTAATTGTGATTTACAGGTACTGCATGTCCAAGCAATTAATTAAGATTATCCTTTTTCAAATATGGTTGTCCGTAGCCATAACTTTCATATTGTCGTAATTGTACAAGCATTTTTAACATAATAATAACTTATTTTATTTTACTGAATATACCTGCATACGTTACCCCACAGTCCCAATTTTTACCGATGCCATGTGATAAAACTTGAAACTCATGTGATAAGCCGGGATACATGGAAAAAACAAAATTCATATTCTCCAACGTGTTAACAATGAAGAAATTACTTAGGTATTTTTTATGACTGCTGGGAAAGAACTGTATTGGTCTTTCGATTTGTTCTTTGATGACAGCTCTTCTGAGTGTAAATTGTGAGGAATGGAAATAAAGTCATTGCTATTGTAATGATTCATTCATCTGGGTATCATTGATTAAAGTGGTTTGCGTAGAGCAGCAAAATATGGAATGCAAATTTTGGGACATTGTTGAGACTTGTCTTTATCAAATGTAATTGTAGGTTTCTCTTTACTCCATATCTGCCACCGTTCTTAGCTAAGCATCGCATCGCATCGCATCACATCACATCTGATGCAAATTTTCAATGTTCATGCGTTCAAAATTACTTTTGGAAATTGGCCATTGGTAACGTATGCTTTCTCAACAGCCCAACTACCCAACCGATCCGGTAAGACCTGAATGAGCTCATTAATTGTACTTTAAAATCTCGGGGTTTCTCCCAATGCTTCAGACGAGAAAATTGGCTAGTTCTCAATTTCACACTTGGGCCTAAGTCAGGCAGTCACAAGAGTGAACCGGTTGACATGCAAACACACCACTATAGTGGGGTTTAGATAACACCCTATGGCGAATTCGAACACACGTAGCACTATGTTATATAACTCCTGTTTAGTAATCGTGGTCTGCGCCAATATGGTTATCGTGGAAATGTGCAATCCAGTGACCCTCAAGTGCCAATAAAATCGATTTAAAATCAATGTCAGCTAAAGCAAACAAGAATCACTGAAATGCACGCGCTTGAATGCTGGTCTGTTATTTGTATAACTCGTCACTATTCAGATTTTCTTCAATAAAAGCTGTAAGTGGTTTCCAGATTCAGCTAACTTACATAAAAGGTTGGCATGATTGGGGAATTGCCACTGAGATATTAACTAAACAAGGCATCGCCATGGATTTGCCATAGATGGTGTTGCATGCTGAAGAACAGCAAACCCAATTCACAAAAACACGAGTAAGATTGGTAAGCGAAATGTCATGTACGTTATTTGAATGTCTTTAAAGTAACCATGCAAATTTTGTGGTATTTTCAAACGTTAAATCAAAAGTTTTGGAAGTGCTGCTGAAAAAAATTGCAAACTGGCATTTTTGAAGCGTTTTCACTACCAGTCAATTAAGGATAGGCAAGGGTGTTTTAGATTTAAGTTACATATACAGAATTTAGTAACGCCTCATTGTGAAACACGTCACTAAGAAATTGAATGTAGTCAAAAAGTTGAAACTGAAGTTGGTTATTGGTTTGTGATCACACGAATGTAAACATTATTAAAAATGACCATATAATTTTATTTGTGTAAATATCCATTGGAAAATATGTTTGAAGAATGTTTAAGTTCCAGGAAGGGCACTTAATAGCATATTTTATAGATGTATTATTTCGAAATGTTCTCTCTGGAAAATTTTGCAGAATTCAATAACGTATTACAACAGTGGCTCTGGTGTGTGATGAAATGTCGATCACGTTGAATGGTAATTAAACTGCCTAACAAATACACTTAATGAGCACCTAGGCGGTCACGTTCGAATGCAACCTTACCGATCTGTAAATGATTCTGGTTAAGTTCGGTACAGAACTTGTTATTCAGATCGAGTTGCTCCCGAATCTTAACGACTTCGTAATCAATTTCAGCGAATGCCCTAGAAAAATGACAATTTTACTAGATCTTTTCGAAATTGTCCTCAGGGCATCGCGAATGCGCTATGAAATAATTAGTAACGTCTTGAGAAATCGATTTTTCATTGCTCAACGTATTCAGTCATTGCCTATAAATAAGTCCATTAAAACTGTAACCACTATTACGAGCGCCTAAGATAGAAAGGCAAATGCAAGATTTATTACAGTTAACACCTATTCTAATTCGTCCAAATATTGAATGGCAGCAAATATTAAATTGTGCCTGAAGGAAGATAACGTGACTTCAAGGACCCATTTTCGTTAACTAAAAATAGTAACCGGAACTCTTGCGATGGCAAGCCGTCAATTTTGCATTTGTATTAACGTAATTGTTTTTAAATTGGTTGGAATATCACCATTTGACATGCCTATGATGATAAAACCTTATAATTTCAGTGTGCAGTATGGGATATAACGAACTTTTATAACGCCATCATAGTGTCAAAACTTTTTAGTAACTCCGAAATACAAAATCTTTTGCGTCCCGTATACCATGCGACATGCATGATTGTTTCTTAAGCTGAAAACCACCGCATATCACCAGTATACATGTAGTTGAAGCTTTCCGATTACTTTCTGCAGACATTTTTTGACAATTTTATGCATTGTCTTGCGTGTAACGAATTATCGTGGAAAATAGCATCATGAAATAAATACAAAGCTGCTTAAGAAAACTGCAATCATCTCTAATGATTATGGAAAATTCCTTGAGAATAAATTTCTCTAGAGAATATATACCAGAAATCCGCAATTTTTCATTCAATTTCTCATAAATGCACACTGGCCAAGTTGAAAATCTGAAATGTCTTTGATATTAAGAAAAAGTTTTGAGCTAATTCAAGTTCTTCACACTTACTTGAACTCGATATCTAACTAAGATTACATGTAGGCTACATCACAGTGTCATTGTTGTGTTACTGTATTGTGGTTGCCTGCTAGACAACAGATGAAGCCATAAAATGTGTTCGTGTTTTACATGTATATTAAATTGCAGGTGTTCCATTATAACACGGTTAATTATTGCGGTATTTCGGTTCATTGCCATTTACGAGGCGGCGCCAAGTCAAAAATCATCTTTCTAACACTAGTGATTGGAGCAGATTAAATCTTAATTACTTCGAAGAATTTTGGGATTGGCTATTTGCAAAGTTAATGTCGAGTCGAATAGGCATACTGTACATGTACATTATTTGAAACAATCTAAATCACCATGCATGATGGCCATGCAGCTTGATGCGTCTCAAAAACCTTATTTGCCCCAAATATCGATAATCTTACTTTTAATTCTCCTTTCAAAATGGTATTTCTTTTGCATCAAGGGTTCGAGGTTGGCCTACTACCAACTTCTAAACTTGTTCAGTCTGTCCTCCTCCGATTGGTTAGCAACGAGCACGGTTTAGTACCTGAAAACGAAAGCATCCATAAATACGTCATTAAAATTTCAAACCATAAAAGGAATCGGATTGGTCACCTTTCATCAGCGTTATACAGTAAAAGCAGCTGTATCTAGGCTACTTGTCTACCACATTGATTCAACCACTTGAACGGGTCAAGTGTGAACTAGAAACTTTCTAAAATACTAGTATGCAGTTTATGGAAAAAAATTTTACATGCTGTACATGTCTGTGCATGGCTGGAAATCACATTTTAAATCTTTCAGGAACATGGTGGATTGCACATAGCCAGATTATTAACAATCGTGGACATGAACCGGCTTAAATCGGGTTCATTTGTTTAAATTTAGGATAAAATTCTGAAGTTGAATTAGCCAAGCTTTCCAGTAGTTGTAAAACTAAACTGTAGGTCAATAAATTAAAAACTTCTCCTTTAGAAGACCCTCTTTAACAGGTTTTCAAGAGTATTCAAAAGCTTGAGAAACAAAATTATTCCAAATTACTTACTGTACGATATTTTACTCAACGCCTGGTCATCGCAGTGGCCACACCAAGAATGTCAAAATCGAGGAATGCGGTATTTTTGTTGAGGGTCAAAGATCACGGAGAAGATATAGAACCACGTGGATACCCGACGACCTCCATTGGCTAAATTAATCGGCATCTATAGTGTGGTCAAAATCCGGTAGATTCGCTAGCAATTCATTGCAATAATGATTTCCAGATTGATTTTTTACAATTATTTGATAACATGAAATGTTTCTAATTTCAATTTTGTATTGATTGATAATAAAATTTTTGAAATAAGACTAATTGGCATACGAAAATGCACTTTTACATTGTACCTTGGCGTCAGCGCAACTTGTACATGTATGCACAATATATTTGGTACATGTATAACAAACTGGCATTAACATGGTATTTTATGAAGATCGAGTCAATTTTAGCGTGACTTTTAACAGGATTTATACGATTTCGCAACATCGTGCATCACGGCTTATTTGCAAAATGTTTCAAGGACAAGACATTGAAAAGTGACATACAGTATACTGTATGTAAATTTGCTTTGTGCTTACATGTACCGTCGATGAAATTATTAAAGCTACAGTATTCGCCGTTGTGATTGATTGATTCGGCTGACAGCCAATTATAGATTCTGTTGTAAACTACAGGTACATGTAATTAAGTGATTGGTGCCAGATACATTGTAGCACATGAACATACATGTACGTACTGTACAAGAAAATGCAATAAGTTATCACAACAGAAAGTAAAGCTGCGCGCAAGAAATAATTAGAAAAAAAAATATTCTGTATACATGTACGTATTTATGTTATAAAAAAACATTCCCATGCCAGGAATCGAACCCGGGCCTCCTGGGTGAGAGCCAGGTATCCTAGCCACTAGACAACATGGGAGACATACCAAACGACTGCTGCCACCACTATACCAGACTATTTTTTCGAAATGCCATTGACTGAAAAGACGTTCAGTCAACTGTATTATCTACTGAAAAAATAATGTGACAAAAGAAAGCATTAGAGACTTCATCATTCTCAAATATC
>JAQFYZ010000613.1:0-37350 GCA_034695085.1 Cylindroiulus punctatus | reverse complement strand
CAATGATGTTAATATTTTGATCAGGAAAGGAGGGTTTGTGTCTCGAATTTTATGGAGGCTGTCCCCAAAGTCACAACACCCCTTGTGATGAGCCTTAATATTTTTTCTTAATTTTCTCTTAACTCCAAAATTAAAAATTACAAGTGGACAGTTAGCATGACTGTCCTACAAAACCGAGCCACATCCAGTCTCGGTGGGCGGGAGTGAATCCACATGGTTTTTACGCGATTCCTGGGTGTGACCGAAGGGAACACAACTCCTCACCTCCTGTTCTGGTGTAATCGCCTCCCGAGCGACCCATCACACCTGCATTTCGGAATAGTAACTCGCGCCGTACCGTCCCACGTAGGTTTCTCGGGGACCCAGAACCGCAATCTTCGCCATCAATCGCCAGGGTGGCCCCGCTGGGCCAGTTTCGGGCGACAGGGGGCGCATCGGGCGCCGCGGGAGCCCTCTATCGGTAACATCTCGCCTTCCACTGGCAACACCTGCACTTCTCCGCGTCTTATCTGCTCGTCCGGCAACCCGCGTATCACTTCGGCCGCCTGTCCATTCGCGTATTTCATGCCGAATTACCGAATTAATAGCCATTTGTATGCGCCCCCCCGCCAATTTGCATGCGTTGACCCTTCGCCGAAACGCATTCGAACCGAGGCGTCAATTGGCGCGATTCGCAGGTGGTCCGTTTGGTGTGCTTAACGAAAGGATATCGGCGTAATTTGGTGCCGACACGGAGAAGGTTCCTCGGCAGTAATTAAATATGCGTGGCGGCCTCGGACGGGTAATGGATTACCGATGGTGGCGATAGCTGCATGCAACTCGGGGAGAAAAATTAGGATGGCCGAAAAACAACGCCAAAATTAACTAATGCTTGAACTGTACATGTGCCAGTTATTTTAGAAAAAGTACATACATTTACCTCAAAGTCCCCCGTTTCGAAGGTGGTCTTTTAGAATAAAGTCATATTTGCATGACGCCCAAGATGGCTTTTTATTCACAGTCAGATTACATTGGTACTGCACAACGTTTCGGCTAACTCAAAGCCATCTTCAGGTGCTATTTTCAAAGGAAAATACGAAATTTTTAAGGAAATACAAAATGATCAGATCATTGGCATGAGCCTGAAGATGGCTTTGAGTTAGCCGAAACGTTGTGCAGTACCAATGCAATCTGACTGTGAATAAATGTTATTATTTCTACAAACCCAGTCACGGCCAAGATGAATTTCCTTTCCCCAAGATGGCTTGTTATGCTTCCTTCATACGTGAACGTTTACGTTACGGTACGTCGACGCGGTACGTAGATAGCGTACTCACACGTGCGTCGACGACCAAATGTACATGTAGCCCCACCTTAAATTTATTCTCCTGCCATATACATGTAGCAATCCGCTTAAGTTTTGTTTCTGTAGTCGTTTGATGAAGTGTCTCATAACATTGTCTTCTCTTGAACTTGTACAGGGTGATTCATATAAAGCTCATGATTTTCATTTTATGTTTACTTGGACAAGAAGGATAAAAGTAACGTGTTATTGTGTGTTACATGTAAAGAATATATTGGAAATTACTTTCCCATTAAAGATTGTGCTGAAAATGACCTCCGCCCGCCTCTATAATCGTCTAGGCAAAAAAAAACTAAAAAAATGTACTGCCTATCAGAGAGATTCATCTTATCGATGTACTGTTTCAAACGTTTCAGTGGTAAAAGTAAAATGTCTGCCATGCTCGATATATGTGACAGGATGGACGCATCGCAAACAGAAAATTGCATCCTATTGGTCTGATCGACACCATTCTTCCGTTTTTTTGTCGGGACGACTATAGGCACAGCTGAACACCTCGTTCCATGTTTCTGGCAGTTCGCTGGAGCTTACATTACTGCAAACTTAAAGAACCTTAAAGATTGCAGTAATGTGATTATGTCTCTTAGGTGTACCGACAATACCCTCCCTACCCCAAATCTGAAACCTAGTATGTTATAAAATTCATCAAATCTGACAACCTTTTTACATCAACTTCACTCCATTCAATACCTTTACTGTGAATGATGACATCACATATAGGTACTTCTAATGTTACACAACTCAAAAATTGCAAATTTCTGGTTTAAGGCAGTGTGATGTGAAGCAAAATTAGTTCTACTTTCAAACAAAACCAAGCATTTTGAAAGCGTACACTGTATAGTTTTCGCATGGTACCCCCATGGCAAAACGATTTACAACATTGCATCTGTTACAAATTGGCAATTTTTGAACTGTGTGATGCTTCCTGATTTTTCGGCTTTCCTAAATTTGGGACCATGCCCACATGGCAATCTCTTAATTTTCTTGAGTATGAGCAGCGCCACCAAGGGGGAAGAAAGTACAGGAAAAGATGTCTATTGGCAACCCCCCCACCATATGGCATTAAGTTGCTGCTTGTGGGGAAATGTATTGAATTGAATTTAATTGAAAAGCGCCGCCGGAAATTCCCCAGTAAATTCATGCAGCATCTGGCAACACTGGATGTAGCTCCGCCTTAATTTCCTTAATTTTATTAATGCTGAGATATGATTGGTCTAAAGTAGAACAGGGATCTACTTGTAGTTTCCTTCTATTTTTTTTTTCTTTTAGAGAAAATCAACTCCATAATTACACACAAATTACAAGTGGACAGTTAGCATGACTTTAGCAGTACGTGTGCGATGACGAATATGTGATGCACCGATGACAGAATTGACTTACTGTCAGAATACTCAAACTACATGTACATCCATGGACACGATCTAAGCTCTGTCATGCTCTTACCATCGCTACAAGGAAATCAAATGTCTATAACGAATTTTTAATTGAAACTCATCTGTCCATTCATCATCCGCATCAAGCGGACACATATTCTTCGCCGAAAGGTTTCCTCGTCAAGCACTTAGCGATGATTGATTTTTCGCCGCTTATTATTTTAATTAGAAAAAACATTCATTTCATTCCCAATTTCTTGGGCGGAGAGGCGGACGAGGGCCCCTCCTCTCCTTACGCACAATGAAAACAATGCAATAAAAGCCCCTGAGGCAGAGCCGGAACGCGCACATTCTTGACAGTAATTGAAATTTTCACACATTACATGAATTAATGAGTGCGGAGGGGCCTTTTCGTCACCCCTCCCCACAGGCAGGCTTAATGAAACGGCTTATTAACTCGACATGCAATGGGGGCAGCGTGCACGAAGGCAATTTCTTGGTAACGACACTCCATTACACGAACAGTCGAAAATAATTCGCCGTCAAAACCAAGGGGGCGAAACAATCGATATCCAAACATCGAATCGATGCCCATGCGTTAAGTCCATTTGCCAGCCTTTAATTAGCCCCAGCCGTTTAAGACCCCTAATTTAGCGGGGCTGGATAATTAATAAGCTTATCGCGCCATTGATCCAGGTGTAGTCCTTCGGAAATTCGGCACGAATCGGAAGATAATCGGAAAAGATCGCGGCGAGCAATTAATGGCGGGAAAAGGTGGCGAACATGGATGTTTGGGTTGGAAAACGCGGGGGAAAAACAATACCGAAACAATAACGCGCCTATTAAATATGGATTTTAGCGTGGACTCGCAAGGGCCGATGTTATCGTTCATCACGGACAGGGCGGCGAGCGTACCGTATTAATTACTGGCGCATGAAAAGCCATTTAATGGGTCTAATTGCTTCTCAAAGTGCTAGTTATGAGCCGGGCTCCAAAAGTTACCGAGATGGGAAATAACTTCGATAAATCAATCGATAATGCAGGGTGACCTACGGTGCTCGGAGCATCACCAATTAGTTCTATTAGTTCAACGAACTTAATCTGATTTGAGCAATTAGAAACGTGCAAAGTGACTGCGATATTTACCCACTATAGGGAAATTTCACAAATTCCCAAAACGCTTAAAAAGAATAAGAAATAATATCACCATAGCAATAAATTGCAGTCGTTTTCCGCTTTCAAATGTGCATAGTTTTCTCGTAATTTGGTGTTGAAAAATCACAAAAAAGGTGTCATTTTGAAATGGTAGTCGGACTGTGATGACGTCACGGTTCTGCATAGATGATAAATTAATAGGAAAAAGTGGAAGAGTCGATTATCGCTCAGATGATCGCTGCACACATGACTGAGGCACAGAGGTCAGTCGAGAATATTCCAAAACAGGAAACATGTGACAGTGTTAATAACCTTACTGACCGACAGAGGTCACCAGTGCCCCTTCTGGCATATCTGGGAAGATAACCGTAGGATGCAACATGATCAAGAAATAGAACATTATGATCCATTTGCACAAGTTTTATCAATGTTTTTTTTACATTGTTTCAATTCGTTTTTTTCACCCTTTTGCAAACTTTGTTGTGCCCCCTTTGGCCCTGGTGCCCTAAGCACGTGTTTAGTCTTTATAATGGCGAATCCACCCCTGTCTGTAGTACGAGCATGGATACCGCAATTGACACCCTTCAATCTTGCTCTAATCACACCAGAACCCATAGATGCATAATTAATTTAGTTAAAAATTCAAATTCCGTTCAATTTGTTCACCACCCATATACCCGTAAACCCAAAAGTGTGTTTCCCGTTAGTTTGCTTGTCTTGTCAGGACATCCACACAGCTGAACACTGAAATGGTCGAAGAAATTAAGGAAGTAAAATAAGGCGTCTTGCCCCATGATGTGGATGCATTACAATTTGTGAGAATTAACACTGAGCTGCAGTTGCAATTCAATTCACAAGATGTGTCATGGGTTGGTTGGAAGGTGTGCAACCCATCAATCCTTATATGATTACTACCTCATTATAGGATGGTCCTGGACGGACATCACCGTCCCTGCTAAATTGACTTTCTCTACAGTAGCTCAAGGCTTAATTGTTTAGTTTAGAAGTGCATTGCAGCATCTCATAGCATTCATGAAATATGAGCAACAGTATGCATCCGAATTGTCTTTGATTTTCAACAGGACGACATGTTTTCATAGTGTTACATTGGTGCGACATTCTACCTCTTCAGGGTTTTCTACTGGAGACTGGCATACTTTTGTAAAGCAGCATTGCTCTCATCTAACAGGCGACAAGCCTTGCGGAACCTTTTTAATCAAGTTTATGCACTTGACCAATTCTGTAGTGGTTCCTAATTGGACAACAGCGTTCAAGAAGATCTCACAATTTGAGGACAACTTATGAATATTCCTTTGACAATTTCTTTGGAAGAAGACTAGTAATTTTTGTCATATGCTTACCCCATGTAGAACATCGTCCGTGTTGATAATGATAAGATTGTAGTCATATGCCGTTCTCGCCCTTAATACGATATCTTCATGATTAAAGGTGTAATTATCCCTTATGACGAAACATGCTGCCCTTCCCTAGCATACAGCATGCTGGTACATGTAGATCCTATGAGAAGGTTAGCTTCTCCAAACGGCTCGTAGGCTTGGAATGGTTGTCTGACAGATGGGCAGCTAAATAAATTAATAACATTTCAGGTTAGCTAAACTTGTATAGGCTTGGTTAGTTAGACTATGATAAACACAATGAAGAAAATTAAAAAAAATTAAAAATTCCGACAGCTATGAAAGCATGCATTATTGTCTATTAAACAAATATAATCGGAATATATACATAATGTGCTTATTTGGAGCAGAGCATATATGCTCTGCTCCAAATTTGTTTTTAAATTAATTAATAAATTTGCTCCCGTTTGTTTGAAGTAAGAATCCCTTTACGTATGAATATTCATACGTCTTTGACATATAATTAGAAAATCATATGTTCACTAGTCCTATGTAAGGATCAGCGATGTATTTCTTATCATTTCTGTTAGAAACATGGTGTGACTGATCGAGGTGAGAAGTACTGAAAATAATTCGTCATAGCGTCACCTGAGTAGTACAACCCATCAACAAAAAATGTCGTTACTGATGCTGACTGTGGGGGTAATTTTGAGAATGGAGTAGATGTACATGTATAATGTAACCACATACTAGCACCAGTACCAGTTATGCTTGAAATCTAAAAATCGACATGCTCTTATGACAGGGTTCTCCCAGACCTGGAAAGGCCTGGAAAAACCAGGGGAAAAAGCCAGGGATGACTAATTTATTTTATAATAGTCAGGAAAATTTAACAAATTTCTTGACACAGAAGTCAAGAAATTCAAGCTATCAACTGAAGTAAGCAATTCAGTGGACGAGATCAATATGATATAACATATAGTTTGTTGCCTTTATTAAATATGTGATATATTGCTGGTTCCTATTGAAATTTGCATTAACCGCATGATCACAAACAAGGAACAATTAATATACCATTTTTTACATTGGCAAATATCCTTTTTCGCATTTTTAATGGCCAAGGACATTTTTGTTAAAACCTGCAAAAGTCAGGGAAAAATCAGGGAAGTTGAGGTAGTTTACAAAGTGGAAGTTTTTTAATATACATTAGTTGCATGTCTAAACTAAACTTATTTGTAAGTGTTATAATATAAAGGCGCGTCTTTTAGATTGGTGTAATCATGGTTTGCCATTGTACAGGGGTACTCCTTGCTCGGGGTACAGACTTGCTCGAATTTCGGGCCAACTTGATGCACACGAGAAACGATCTGTACCTCAAGGATATTCGGTTGCTACGCTCCCATGGATGAAACGAAGGCCCGGACAATAAGTCGAAACGCTATACAGGCTATAAGTTTCAACGTAGGAAACTATAGCGGACATATCACGTGGCCTGTGAAAACCATTATCCCACGTTGTGTTCACTAATTTCGTACGTTATTGGACTTAATGGTTTCCCCATCGCCGGTAACCGAATACCGGGACGTCTATCACCTAGGAAACAGCTCGGGGGTGAAACCCGCACCCCCGGGCTCTGCGAGACCACGCAAATGACCTATTAACTAACGTCGTCTTCCTCCGTCACCATGACCATACTCCAGCATCGATGCGTGGAAAATCGAAAATAATGAACACACGTGCGCCTTAGTTACTAAAATAACAGAGCAAAAACTGCAGGGGAGACATCTCTTGAGCATCGATGAATTTGGGTCTCGCAATCGGCAACCTGGATTCGTTTCAGCCATTAATTAGTTTCGAACTACATGGGAAAAGATGGCGCCTCGACATAAAAATGGGAGGATTACCACGTGCAACAAAAAACTGGATTAAAAGTTAAAATTCCAAGACGTTCAAATTCAGTGGCGTAACAAATATTGGTGGGCCCCCTGCAAGCCACCGATAGTGGGCCCTCAGGTAGGATTACCGGAGTTCCAAAGGGATCTGCCCCTGGTGGGGGGATAGGAGGGCATAGCCCACCGAGAAAACTGAGAGATTTTGTAATTTTTATGGCTCAAAAATTGCCATTAAACAAAGGAATTTTGATTGTTTGGGCCCCTGATCAGGCGTAGACCCAGATCATTGAGAGTCAATAATTTTGCATTATTGACAAAAAGTGTAGATAAGGTGATGACAAAAGTAAGTGCACTTGATTAACATTTCAAACTGTACTCACGAAAATTCAAATGTGGAGTGAAGAGGACCCTTCATAACAACCCTATCTCCTACATGTACCTGTCATTAGTCTGACCAATGGTGGGGGTGATAATGTGACCAAGCCCTTTAACACAATTGAAATTCCAGTTCATTCTGGAATTTCAATTGTGTGACTTAATTGGGAGCCCAGATGTCTCAATCCCCCCTGGGTGTTGTGCCCATTTCCATTCATTTGGAAAAGGGGCATTTGACCATTTCTCTGCAGAAAATTGCCAGAAATCCGATTTTGTTCACATTTTTTGACATGCAGAGATTACATGTTAACTCTATGGGCCCATGATCAGGCGTGGGATCCTCCGCACTGCAGGGGCTGCGGGGGTAGTCCATTACGCCCCTGTTCAAATTCAATTCTTGCAATTAAAATCTATAGAAACAGAAGCCAGTAAATAGTCATTTCGTTCTCAGTCTCACAGAAATCTACCTTAAAGCCCATTGAAAGTTATTTTTGAAATTGAATTTTGATAATTTTGGACAGATATGATAATTTCAAATGAAACTACAGTAGAACCTCTCTAAGTCAATACTGTAGGGACCGGGCATCACGTATCGGTTTAGACAGGTTGTTGACTTAGGCAGGGACATTAATGGATTTCTCACTCAAGGAGATTTCCTGTCATGGGCCACCAGTGCCCATCACCAGTGCCCACCACCAAGTCTTCACCCATCTTACTGTACATGTAGTGCAGTGGTGGATCTAGGGGGGTGCCCAGGGTTCGGCCACACACCCCTTGCAGTTGGCCCCTTGACCCCTTTACTTTCACATTTGGCATACCATATTTCATTTCATTTTTCATGTTGGTGATCTTTAGTCAGCTTCTGACCTTGGCTTTCGACCCCTTTTTTTAATCACCGTCCAGTTTTAAAGGTTTTGTGTGATTTCTCAAGCTTATTTTTAGTATTAGCATTGAAAAATCCACTAAAGTATTTAAAATTTTTCTTGAAAAATCGCATTTAGAGTGGCTTAAAACTCATAATCTTGCTTCTCATTTTTGAAAATTTTCCGGGGGGGGGGGCCATACCCCCCTCTCTGTTGGTGGGTATTCCCTACCCCTAACCCCCCGGTAGGTCTATCGCCCGATCACCCCTCCCATACCCAACATCCATGTTATGTCACTGGGGGAGGGGGCGTTTGCCTTCCGCACTTCCTTCACGGAATCCTGGATCCGAACTGCTTCAGAAAGCAGATGGTGCAGCAGACAGACAACAACAATGACTATCTTGGCATGACAGTTTTTAGCAAGTGTGAGCATTCTTCTGACACGCCAGATGGTCTTCAAAGACATTCTGGATTACATCCGACGTATTGAAGGGCCATTCTAAGCCGTTTAAAAAAACAGTGTGACTTTGGGGACACTCCTGCACATCAATCAAAATACCTTGCGCCTTAAGTTCTCGTTAACACATACATAAAAACGTTAAATTTCTTGCCTACCTTGTACAATGTTTCGTTCACTAGATGCATATTTGCTCTGTTAAGTCGCGAATTACGCCTTTCATTATTAAGGCTGATCGAAAGGGACATTAAAAATACGTGGTAATTTTCGGACAACTTTGACAATATTTCCACCATGCAAAACCATGCAAAATTTGTTCCCTGCGTTTGCTTTAATAAATAAATAAAGACGGTCAAAATCTTGCCTACCTTGTAGAATGTTTCGTCCACTAGTGACACTTTTTGTTCCTTTTTCGGCGAATTATGCCCTTCATTATTGAACAATTAAATGAAAATGGGAAAAATTCGCTTTTGCAAAGGTCGTCAACAAATGACGCAAAGGTCACGCTTGCTTTTTTTTGATGATGTACGCGAATTTTTCCCCTTTTTATTTAAATGTCCAATAATGAAGGGCATAATTCGTGGAAAAAGGAACAAAAAGTGTCACTAGTGGACGACACATTCTACAAGGTAGGCAAGATTTTGCGCGTCTTTATTTATTTATTAAAGCAAACGTAGGGAACAAATTTTGCGTGGTTTTGCATTATGCAGGGTGTCCGAAAATTACCACGCTTTTTCAATGGACCTTTCGATCAGCCTTAAACGATGAAATAAAAAGGAGAAAAATTCACGCTTACGTCCTCAAAAAAAGCCAGTGGGACCTTTGTCGCCATTTGATGACGTAAGTGCCATAAATGATGCCAAAGGTCCCACTGGCTTTTTTGATGACGTAAGCGCGAATTTTTCTCATTTTTATTTCATCGTTTAATAATGAAGGGCGTAATTCGTGACTTAACAGAGCAAATATGCACCTAATGGACGAAACATTGTACAAGGTAGGCAAGAAATTTAACGTTGTTATTTATGTGTAAACGCAAATGTAGGGCGCATGGTATTTTGAATGGTGCGCAGGGGTGTCCTTAAAGTCACACCGCTTTTTCAAATGACTTAGAATGGCTATTAAGTAAAGAATTTTGTACGTTTCTTTCTTTTACGTTGGGCATATTAGTTAATAAAAGTTGTGGGACTAATCAATCATATTGAATATTGGATTACAAAGGTTTATTAGTTCAAGCAAGGGAACGAGCTCGGGACTGCCCCTGATATTAGGTTATGGAGGTTATAAGTTTACACAGTATAAGTTAAGACAGGTTCTACTGTAAATGTTTTAATTCAAAGCTTGTATTGATAGCAAGTTCCTGAGCGATATAAAATGAAAGCATTTCCTTTTTAGAATTTTTCCAGATATTCTTTATTTTGCCAATGACACGAAATCTGTTTTATTCTTATTCAGATGGCAGGTGCTGCCATCTATCGCCCATAAAGCAAAATAAAAGGTCAAACATAGAATTGTTGTTGTTGTTAATATCATGTACATTTCCATAAGTTGTTAAGAGCACATCCCAAAAAAACGTAATTCCCTGTTAATGTTTACAAAGTAATTATTTAATATGTTGACCAGGAAAGGAGAAATGGTATTTGGAAAGTTTATGCAGGGTGTCCTCAGGGTGGGCCTTAAGGAGTACTGTACATGTACTGTATTTAGCAATATATTTATGGTTGACCATAAAGTCTTTCCCTGGTATTAAAGCATTTCTTTAATTGTTAAGATTACAAGCAACAAATTCAGGGAATGGTGGAACTTAATTTCTATGAATTTGATTGCACCAAGCTGTTGAGATGCATGTACTTTAAAACATTTGCTTAATTGTTTGTCGACATAATGACAACAGATTAACTTCAATTAGAATTATACGGTATATCATTAGTCTTGACTAGATAATTTTTGTTTCATTTTTAGGTGCCATTAAACTAGACGGAAACTTGGTTTCGACCCCAGTAAGCAGAGAAGATGTGAATTTGTATGCTTTATCGAAGAAAAATCAATAAAACCATAGCATCATGCGGCATGATTAATTGCCGAATACATGTCTGATGGTGATGTGATGACTTCTCGAGAGCGAAATTATGCAGAGTATAATTTGCCCGTTTCACCACACAGTAGGCTGATAATCCTCTGCTGAAGACAAAGCCTTGAATGCCTGGGTTGTAAATCCAAGGCACAGTCCTCTTTGATTAAATGACTGCTTGGAGCAAAACTAAACTGAAGTTTTAATAACCAATGTTAAGTAGTACAAAATGCCCAAAAATAAGGGACTTCAAAAAAGCACAAGTGATTCTTGCAATAAATGGTTGCCAACTGGCTGGCTGGTCCAAGAACTGACCAAAAACCTGGTGCAAACAAAGACCTAGCCAGGAAATGACAACATAAACAGGCATGCAAAACATAAACAAAATGACAAAAGAGCAGGGGTGAGCTTTGCAGCAACAGTAATATGATATTAGAAGGGGATAGCAGGGCAACAAAAACTGCAAAAGTGAGAGCCACTAAGTACCAAGAATTTCAGGGCTGTTCAAAAAATCCAAGAAGTAATGCAGAACTGAACAATGTCCAAATGTGGAAAATCCTTAATCACTACTAAATAATCGAGCATTTTCGCAGTAACAAGCTAATTACCTTCAACATTTGTCTGCCAGGCGGCGCCACAGTGCGAAGAAGAAAAAATCCGCAATTTTATTTCGCCGAGATTCGAACTCGGGATCTCCTACTTGTTGAACAGGTGCAATAGCAAACCAAGCCACAGCACTAAGCAAATGGGATTTATGCAAGACAAAACCTGTATATGTGTTTAAAATTAATTAATAATTAAAATTAATTTGGAAAAAACGTAGGCACGGCTGAAATTCAAACTCGGGATCTCCTGCTTGCCAGAAAGGAGCTTTACCAACCAAGCCACAATGCCATGGGATATGGAAAAGAACCTACAAGTATGTGTTACCGAACATGCATTAAGCGCACTGGTTTCATGAATACTGGTAGGCATGTGGCAGCACGACCACCAGTAGTATGGCAGATTCAAAGAAAGAATTCATTATTTCCACAATTGAATAAGCAAGGCGCCATGTTAGACGTATGTTACCCGCCGGCCCTTTCTATTTCTTTTTTGGTAGCCCTGTTGACCAGTGGGGCTCAGGTAGCATAGTTGTCGGGGTGAAGTGCGTGGCCCAATCTCTGCAGAGGTGTATTGGGTTCAGTCACCCCTTTTTTCACTGGTCTAGTCTCCTAGTTATGAAAAGCAGGATCTCTAGTTTGGGTGGATACTTGATTTAATAGTTTTTATCGGACTCATGCATATACAATTTCTACTGGTTATATTTAAAATGGGGCTAGTCCCTAACTCAATTGACTCCCGGGGAGGATCTATCAATATATTATTCATCTCCTACCGTCCAGTGTTTGTTCCCCGTCCAGGTAAGTTTGCGCTCCATCTGCAGGTTCCGTGGTCACTGCATCACTTCCCGTATACCTCCGTTTCCCACTGACACTATCACACGGTGATTCTCCCCTTTCGTTTTTGAGCATGTTGTTACATTATTGCTGGTACTTCGGTTTCGCAGTCACCATTTAATCTGCTCAGCCTGATTCTGGCTACTTCTGACGAGGTTCTTCTTTTCGGCTCTTCTCTTGCTACTGTTCTAGTTTCTTAACTCTTCTATTTTTTTCCTCTTTTTCGATTCCTAAAGTTCCCTTATTTGGTGGTTCGCTTTTGCCATCACCCCCCATCTACGCCATCTCGTCCTTACGTGCCTATGCACCTCTCCTCTAGGCCCTTCTCCTTCTTGTTGCTGAGTCCTGGGATCCCTTGATGACCTTGCTGCTACTGCCCACTAGGTTTGTGCATGTTTCGGCCTGGCCTTGTCGGCTCGCACTTGCCTCTTTTTGATGTTCTAGTTTTTGCGTCCCTAGTGATAGGGATGGGGTTTCTTAGCTACCCTTGGCCCTTTTTCTCCCCTCCCCTTTTTCAGCTTCCAGGGTTCTGGACAAAGCTCTCCTTGTCCAGGAGGCTTCTCTGGTGTGATGCTATTTTGAGTTATTCTTGATTTACTCTTTTATGATTTTGTTTTGTCTTTCTCTCGCCAACGCTTTCTGGCTCCTGCAAACTGGGCTGCCTGGGTTTGTGCCAACACATCCCAGCTGCTACCATCTGGTCTTGACTTGTTCGTCCGGGTGGTCTCTTACATCACACTGCTGGTATTTTTGGGAGCTCTTTTCCACCCCCCTCCTTATCCGAGCATTCCCTATTTATACCGGGGCTATTTCCCTTAATCATCATGTATGCTCTGGATTTCTTCACAAGTGCTTCATGATGTCTTCTCTTATCATCGGCCCGTTCCACATCGAGGTCACCATGGGTCTCACACCCATGTTCCTTATCTATCACTTAAGAGAAGCCCAAGTGTTGGGGATCCCTTTCCTCGCTGGTTGGTTAGAGCCCATTCCCCTCGCATTGCTCCGGTCAAAATTGACCGCCTTGTGGGCCATCGGGCCTCTCGTTTTGACTGTCCCTAACTTTCGGGGGATGTTCGAGAGGGTGTTAGGGATGAACCATGTTGAGGGGTTCATTCTTTGCCCCTAGTTATCTCCCCCTTCTTTCCCTTGGACGGATTCTTTCCTAATGACTACGACTGACAACGGAACCTGCAATGGACACCAGACTTATCTCTTCCCCGTGCTACCTCTGTTCGGACCCCTCCTTTGGGTAAGTACCTTTTTGGCTTCCAACAAGTATATAGAAAGTCATTTCTGGCTCACTTGTAGATAAAGTTTATAAGCTTATCAGCAGGGAAATTTTTATTAATGATTAAAATCATTTTTCGTTTTCTAAGGGATATTTTCATCAATGGTTAAAATAAGATCTGTTAGTGAATGATGAGTTGGTTAAGTAAATTTTTAATGACTGAAATAATCAGGTTTACCAAGGATGATCGACGTTCCCTCTCCTACGCGCGGCGCGAGGGTGACCTCGGTTCTTTCGTGTGCGCGTAAACACACGGCTCGTTTCTCAACGCATTGCAGTCTAAGGTCGGCCTCGCTCTGCATGAAAATAAACTTCTCGAGTGACCACTGCGTCACTCTTGAAGGTTGACCTTGGCTACTAGCCCAGGGTCTCCAAAATTACAAAAACATTGGTTTTACCATAATCAGGTAGAGCAAGGAAAACTGCGCTTAGGGACCTCAAACTCGAGGGTCCCAGGCCCATTGGGGCCTTAGAAACCCATCTACCAAGTTTGGCCACCAGGGGCGCCACTTACTTCCTCTGCTCTACTTTATAATGATGTCATCTGATGACATCATTTGGCTGGTAGGGACTAAGGGGTTGGGGGGGAAGAGATTGGGGTGTTGTTTTCACATCTGCTTCTCACGCTGGTTTTTACGACCGTCCATCGGTCGCGGCATAAAAAGGGTACATCGGTGGTCGGATGTTTTCCTGACCGTGACCCCAGGCCCCCCCAGGCTGTAGCCGATCTCGCCCAGGGACAACTTCAGTCTCTGGGCGCCAGTGTTTTCTGTCACCATGGCTGTACCACACGTTTTTACTGTACAGGTGGTTAGGGGGGGGACAAAACCCCACCATGCACGTTTGCCACCCATGACTTCCACAGGTGGTGCTTCTAATACCTTTCCCTGCTGGGCAGCCACCCCCCATTCCGGTAGCAGCTCTTCATGCTGCCCTGGAGGCTATATGGGCACTCTGCCCCAAACCGTGGCACTGCCCAACTTGTGGTGTACCATATATGCCACCCTTCAGGTACGTCGTAGACACCTAGGGGTGCCCCCTGCCTTTCCGGACTGACCCCCCCTTCCCCCTTCCCGATGCCGACTCGGACCCCCCATTGGATACTCTATGGATACCGGAACATTACTTCATGCTTCAAGGTAAGTAATTCCAGTTTCAAACAAATAATTCCAGTTAAAACACCTAAAATCCAGTTTCCAAAAGAAAATCTAAATAATCAAACTACAAAAAAGGGGTCCCTAATATTTGCATTAAAGTTGTCCTACCTTAACAACACCCAAAACAGTCCTTATGGTCCTTAAAGTCTCCATCATGAAGTTGTTCCTAGACCTTTCCCTCGTTTTTCTTATATTTTTTAAACTTTCCATTAACCACATCAAAATTAAATATTCGAGAGAGAAACTGCGTGCATATCCAGTGTTTTTCGGGACTCTGAACGAGTTGCAAGTTAGAGGGTCCAGCCAGATAGTGACACCAGTCACATGCGCAATCTTATTTTTGTTGAAGCTCCCTCGCCTACGCGCGACGCAAGGGTGACCTCGGTTCTTTCTCGAAAACACTGCTCTCGTTTGTAGTAGTCCAAGGTTGGCTTTGCTCTCGAAAACCAACTCTTTGAGTGACCGCTGCATCACTTTCCAAGGTTGACTTTGGGTACTAGCCCAGGGTCTTCAAAAATACAATGTCGCTGGGTGCTCCCCTCCCTCCCTTTTTCCCCTTTTTTCATGCCCCGTTACATAGAAGGGTTACTACCCCCTTCTCTGTATCATCTTCTGTCCGCGTGTTCAAATGCTGTTTCGCTCATTTTTTAGCATTAATTCTTATGGTGAGGTCGGGCGGGTCATGGACTGGTCATTTTTAGAAGACCAAAGTTTTCGTCATAAAAAGGGGAGGATGGTCATAAAGTCTACCCCTCTCTTTTTATATATATAGCTGCTCCTGTGCATTATTCATCAGTCAGTGACTAAATTATTCACAACATGGATGCTGACAATTCTCCCTTTTTTGTGGAGGCTCTGCTGTGGTCTGCCTCAGCATTCTTGATCTATCTCTCTGGGTTTTCCCAGGTGATGGCAATCATCCCCTTTTCTGAGGATGGCCATCCACCTGTTTCTGCCAGTGTGATACAAGCACAACTGGTTAATCTGTGGGCCTTCCAACCCCAGACCTTGAAGGTGGCAAACCTCCGCTGGACTTATGAATAGCTCCAGTGGATGAGCCACGTTTCAGAGTTCATCCTGAGTCCTTAAAGTCCCCTCTCGATCCACCAAGACTGCCACCCGTCGTTTCTGACCTAGACCGACTCCGGATTATGTCTACTAACAACGAATCACTAACCCACCCTGTTTGGTGAGTATTCTTTTTGGTTTGTTACATTACTATTACAGAGCTGTAGGTGAATGCTGAACCCAATAATGAATACTTCCTTAGCTTAGATAAGGGTTTAGTTGTTTGCTAACTACTGATGATAGTCACAATGTTTTCCTTTGAGTTGATATGAGTAGTATATAGAAAGCCATTTCTGGCCCACTTGTAACCAAGTACAAATGTTTTTCAGTAAGGAAATTTGAGTGTTGAGGGATATTTCATTAACTATAAACATGAATCTGTTTGACAAGGACATTTCATTAATGATAACTTAAGATGTGTTTTAAGGATGAGTTGGGTAAGTAAATTTATTAATCTAGTGTACCTACAAAATTTACTTGCTATGATACATTTATAAAGACTGTTCAACAAGACTCCAAACTTACTGCAGAAATGGGCAAGTAATGATTTTTATTGTTTTTACATTGCATGGATTTTGTTTTATACAGTTTATTTTTTGACCAGGTTAATGAATTTACATTTACCAGCCAAACACCCACTGTATGAAAAAAAATATAGATTCCACTTGTATTAGTTTGTAGATGTTAATTTGTATTTATTTCTTTTACAGAATTGTGTTTTCACCAGGTTTGCTATTACAAGCAATAGCCAAGCTTCACAACATTGGGATGAAGTGCTGCAACAATATCAAATTTAGTCAGCGATTTACTTCGCTTAACTCTACTTTCATGTAATTGTGTGTTGTTAGAATGCCACGAGCGAGTTTACGATTTGTCTCCAATGTCACCATAACTGAGTTGCCATCAAATGATCAACCATCAAATGAGTGCTTTCTAACTTTAGATGATGGTTTAGGTTTATTTGACAATCATTAAATGTATTTAAGTGTAATAAAATATTGTACATTTACTCATGATTTTTTACTGTTTATTATCATTTTTCTTACATTTTTTTTAATATAATAATCTTCATTATTTGGCAAACTGTTTGTAACCAAGACTTTCCAACTGGAGACATTGGTTTTAAAGAATTCTATAATAAAATTATATCAGCTATATTAACTTAGGAAAAATAAAAAAAGATGTATCAAGATCATTTTTAGTTACTAATCCTCCTTCTTGTATCCATTGAGATGCATTGTCAGTGATATTATATGCCAAACAGTTGCAAATAAATAAAGCTTCGATACGACGCTTTTTTCTAATTATAACTTGTTGCAATATGATAACAAAGTGCTAAAATGGCTAAAATATTTCCTTAGGTAATCCCATCATTTTTAAATACTTCTCGACATAGACAATTCATATTGATTGGATTATAGTCAAATTCAGATTGTTAAATGGTTTTCACACTGGAGTTGTAAACCATTTCAAATTGTTCTGCAATTTTCTCCACATGAGACGAGATTTATTTTGTATGACTTGATAAAAATTACGAAGAATTGATAAACTTATTGGGACACGTTGCATTAAAAATATCTTTTACAATTTTACCCTACGAACAGACGACAGGAAATGGATTTTGTGTCCGTTCAAAAATATTTTCTGGTGAGTTTACTCGACTGTCCACATAAATGTGGGTATTATTGGCAATCATTAAAATTTATTTGCTCAACTCTCATCCTTGAGAATATAATTTCCCTGCTGCAAAATATTTAAACTTTAGCTACAAGTCAGTCAGAAATGACTTTCTATATACTACTTATCTTCAGATGAAAATAGCCTAACTTACAAAATTCTAATTTTACAAGATAACCTAACAGCCTAAATGGTATGGACAAACGTATTTCGTTTCGCAAATTTGTGGCTTGTTCATGCTAGATATGGACATAAGACTGGCATCTCATAGATTTTTAACTCTTGTCATTAGATGGTAACAAAATACATGTACAAAATGGACTTAGGCCATTTGCATCTGCCTTTGCAATTATGCATCCCACAAAGAAAATCATTTTCTTTGCTCCCCCGCTCCAGTGGCGATATGTTTAGATACAACCATGATTAATTTACAATAATGCTTATTTTTGTGTCCTCTATCCAAAGTTGTCTGTGGTTTCGTAGGACACCCTGACTGTATATACAGTAAGTACATATGCATGTTACATTTCCGTAAAGGCATCCGTTGTGTGGCTTGATTGCCATTATCACATCCGCTGACCCTACAAATAAAACCGCTTTCGATATGATATCGACCCGTACGGCCACCCTGTTGTGCTGGAAGGTAATCTAACCTGGATTTCATTTTTTGCGCTCTTGGTAATCGACCCCCTGGAGGGAACCGGTGCAATTGATATTAATTACTGTCTCTACGTGCATTTGCATCCGAGACTGAATAGAGGGTCTTTCTGGGCATGACCAGAAGGCCTTCGCACTTCGCCACGCATATCCCATAGCTCATTTCTTTGTTGTTGTTGTTGTTTTTGTTGTACCTCAATTTTCGACTACGAGTGGCGAATCCAGCGAGAGGGACACGCCGAGTGCGAGTGAGCAGTAGACAGTCATTTTTCACAGCTTTTCATTTTTCACCGAAATTAAGCAGGTCATAAATCTTGGCTATCAAAAATGCGATGCAAGCCTCGGGATGAATGCGCAAATTCACACGACTAATGACGAGCGAACATTAGGAAGAAAAAAATGTCTGAACTACTGATGATGATGAATCCGGAAATCGCCCCAAATGCCCTTGATAACAAGAACGATTAGCGTCTATAGGGCGGATCGGGACAAGAACTTGTTTTGGTCTAATGGTAGGGTCAATTTGTGGACAGATGATTGTGGAGGGGTGCATGTATACCAGGTGAATCAGAATGGCCGCGGAGGGCCATTTCTATCGTATTGTTAAAATGTAAAATGAAGCTGATGATCGTTTCTTAGGTAATGAACCATGGGTAATCCAATGGTCAAGTGAGCAAGTTGCAGAAGATTTGGTCACATATTACTAGTAGATGTACATGTAGAAGATTTAGAAGATTTGTAGAAGTGTTAGTCTTAAACATCTTTCATTTCATTTATTGGCATCATGGACAAATTGCAAAAAAGTAAAAAAGTGTCATTTAGAAACAACGCCATTTTCCAGGACGATGTAATCGCATGCATTATGGAAAGCTGCATTTGAAGCCTTGTATAAGTTGTACAGTATGTGAGCCAGTGCACATGCTGGTCTTCCAATTATCACAAAAATTAGCCAGAGTAGGTCACTTTTGTCCATGTAAACCATCACAGTGTCCTGGGGCAGCTTGCATTTACACGATTTTATTGATCTGCTCTGTACTGAATGCCCATAAATTAAATAAACCAGGCATCAGACCAATTTGAGCATAATCAACAACTTTCAAAATATGCCTTGAGCTTTCAAGCCATGCAGTATAGAAACTGTTGCCTGTTTATAAGTTTTTGTAAACCAGAATTATTAGTAGCTGGATGGGATCACATGGTCCCATCCAAACCAAATAAAAGGGGCTGTTTTTCGGAAAGATTTTTTTGGAGCAAATTCTGAAGAGAACCTCAAAAGCCACCACTTGTCATTTTTGCCCCAAACTTGCTTTACTGCATGCAGGCCCAAAAGCCTGATATACGGAGGTTCAGACTTGTCACTCAGAACTGCACGAACTGCTTCCTAGCTGGCACTAATTCTATCATTGCCAACATGTACTGTATATGCAATATAGTAAGTAAAGCCAGTAAATTCCTTATTTGCATAATTGCCAACAAAGCTACAATTAACAATGACAACAATTTAAAGTCATAAGCCCTTTTCAATGAAGTTCACAAAATCGGGATCAAGTCATTTTCACAAACGCTTCAGCCGGGGTCGTGTCCTTGACATTCACATCTCAATAATATAAATGTATGCAGATCAAAATGATAAAATAACTTTTACTATTTATTACATGTGACCAAGGCATCGTTAGCATTGTTGATAACGCCAAATATTTCACCGTTCATGACTCATGAGATGACCAGAACAGTAGCAAAATGTACACCAATATACTGTACATATTGTAGGCTTAATGGCTCATACACTAGCATCCACGCACTTTTCTACTTGCTGTATGATTGATACCCACATCAATTTGATTTCCTAAACGTTTTACTGTTCTTGAGTAAACAGGGGGCCAAGGCCACAAACAACAGCCTTCATCACCAGGATTGATAAAAATTAACGTTGTCAACAGTCCTCTAACTACACAATTTGCCCCCATGTAATTCACGAGCCCCACTGGACTTTAAAAGAGTCTGCGTGGTCTTTTCAATAAAAACCTCATTACACAACCTTCAATTACCAAATTATTAGTTTACTGAAAAAACATGACCTAAAGGTCCCTCTGCGAACAGGCAATTGTTTCAATTATGCAGACGAAAACAAGCTTCTGAAAAGGCAGTCCTACAACAGGTGGTATATGGACCAGCTGATTCTAGGAGTAGAAAATGATAAAGAATACCTTATAAACGAAAAATAAGCTTCCTTAATTAGGCAGACTTTTGGGCATGTGAACCATATCGGTCTGCTTCAGGGAAAAAAAGTGGTGATATTACTGTTGGGCCTAGGGGCTCTGGGGTGAAGTAATGGGGAAAAATAATCCAAATTTCAAAAACTTCTTTATTTCGGTGGTTTGCGTGTAGGAAGCCAGGTGAAAGAAAACATGCATACTGTATATGGCTACATCCTCGATGCAATAATGGGTAGTTGATACGTCTAAGACTACTCGTATCCTAGTTTCAGTTAAAGCACTGCAGGCAACACGGGTAATTACATACAAGTCTGGCTACTAACTCACTTTTTAAGGTACTAGTCATACGCAATTTGTGTAATTTCTGGCAAATTAAAAAGCGCCAGTTTCACATCTAATTAATTCAAGCACCGAATTCTGAAATTCCCACGCAATCAATTTACCTGACATTTCCAGTTTTCAATGATTTTCAGTACTCATGGCGTGCACCATGTTGTTCACGGGCGTCAAAATTGATCAGGGGGTACCAACTGAAAGGCCACACGTCCCTTTCATGACAGTGACCATCAAGTTATACACTGTATAAACAGGCAATGTCACAGTTCGAAAACAGACACGTTTCTTAGGCCAATAGCACGAATTTGGGAAAAATAAGGTAACTTCTAAACATCATTTATGATGAAAACTTTTGTCCCGGAAATATGTCATTAGTAATTTGTGTGTGGAAACTCCAGTTTTGAGTTATTCTGTTTTAAGCAAGGCTGGATTAACCTCTAAACAATCAAGGCACTGGCATAAGGCATCAAGGTAAGCAATTTTTCAGTGGAATAAAAAATCCATAAACAATTTAGCAACTGCGTAAGACAATATTGAGCATGCCTTTTCAAATGTAGACATTTGATTTTATGTCATTTTTTAACATTTTTAACAAATCTCTATCTTTGTAAGTATATACAGTAGTAGTATTATGTATGGATTAGTTTCTCTGATCTGATCAAATACTTCGTAATTGAAACAAATGGGAGAAAACTAAAAAGACATAAATCAAGGTATCTGTATGCTGAGCTGGAAATGGCGGAAATCCATTTGATTTTTTTAAAGCCTGCATTTTAAAAAAAATTTCGCTATCTCTGAGTAAGTATCAGTCACATTTTTTTTTAAATTGTGGATTTTCCAGTACATTTTACCATGACAATCTCTCATAAGGGCAACGGACATTTGTTTGGACCACCACATTTGGACTCCTTTCACTTTCTTTTCAAGTGAAAGTATTCAAAATAAACAATATTTTTTTTTCAACTTACTGCCACTTTAGGTTAATTTAGAAGAAATATTAAAGTTAACTTTTGTTGATATTTTGAACTGGACATATGGGGACATCACTTTAATCTTACCCTGAATCATGCATTGAAATTACATGTACAACATGTCATGGATATTATAATTTGGTATACGCGTGCACGGACAGGCTAAAATGCAAGAAACCCAGTGTTTTTTGCTAATTTTAAATGTGCTATATACAGTAGAAATCGTTTATAACGACATCGGTTATAGCGGCGAAATGCATATAGCAATCTAATGTTCCATCAGTTTGGTTTTGTGTCTAAACCCATGTAAAAAAATCGGTAATAGCGATGGAACCGGATATAACGACTGATTATTGGACATAATCCGGTTTCGGCTATTGGATATAGCAACCTTATAAATGTATAGACATATAGACATATAGACATATCGCAAGTTTTGTTTACTTTTTTTGAATGAAACGTTTCTGAGCCTCTGAGGCCTGGAAAGTGGGATTAACTATATGGGAAAGAGTGGAGCATGTACATTGTATTTCTAAACAAAAATAGCGACACATCGAAAATCTTTGACTAGTGAAGAGAGGTCGAACATAAGGTTAATTTGGCGTTTGGAGACTGGAGATACCAACCGACAGGTCTGCATTGATTGACATTATAAGAAAGTATCTATATTATAGCTATCGGTTATAACGACTGAAATCTTGTGGTCCCGTCGATGTCGTACCCATATGGAAAAATTCTATGTGGAACATATAATTCAAATACATTGGAATATAGGGTACATATATTTCCAATATATTTTTACAAAACAACATATATAATTATTATATTGTGTACAGCTGTATTACATATATTTTCACACATTATGTTTTCAATATATTCCCAATATATTCCACCAGTTAGTTGGCAATGGTATGACCTATATTCATATGGGGTGACTTCAATTTTGACTATGAGCCACCTTTGTTTTGTCTCTCACTGGAAATCTGTCAACGTCCAATTTTTCGCATTTGTAGTTAGAATTTCCACAGATTTGTCTGCAGCATCGTTTAAGGAGACCACAATTAAGTTAAGTAACTTCTTATTTGCAGCATAAACTTACTGAAATTCACATTAATACCATAGTGACGATCACGTGGCATGGGCCTACTTTGGACTAGATACTACTACTACTACTCACTGCCAAAAATATGCTATATAATCGGCAATTTCATTGCATTAAATGACAAATATACGATTAATGTATATTTTACATATATTTACAATATACGATGACGTGAAAAGAAATATATTATCCATATATGAAATTCGGCCAATTTTGGTATATTTTCAATACATGGATAATATATTTTAAAAAATATATTTATCTCATATTTTTTTTCCATATGTGATTATAAACCATTTCTAATAATATTTTGTAAAGCATTTTGATTAGTAGCCCGACATGTGTCCAGTCAGGTTCGTGCAATGGGCGAAGCCTGCATGCACATTTGTTGTTCTCGTGGCTCGACGGTTCCCTCTCCGAATTTTCTATGGGATTCAGTATTAATAAACATATTACACGCCGTTCAAAAATTGCGCTTTCAATACCGTTCCTTTTTCTCCCTGACCCCTGCATATCAATTTTTGTTGCACCGCATATAAGCGCTTTGTGTCTCGCTTGTAATCGAATTAGAAATGCCTTTTCCCCTCACTCAACGCCATTGTTACCATGCACGGCGCCACATTGTTAGCGAAAAAATGCATGCATAATTGATAACTGCCCGGAACATCTGAGGTAAGGATAAAAAGACAAGCGCAGTGACCGGGAGTAGGCGTGGCCACAGAGCTACGTCACAGCAACCAATGCGTGCGTGGCCGGTCGAGGAGAGTTGTATTTACGGTTAAAATGTCAGGTGGAAGCTGTAGACACCAAAATAACTTGCAACGAAGAAAGCGAAAACAATTTTTTCCGTGGAAAATGCAGTAATAAATTCATCCAAAATTACCCAACGCTCACTGGGTCGTGACTATAAATAGGCCTTAACTGCAACAGAACCCAGAATTTAATGTCATATACGTGTACATGTAGGAACTGTTAGTGAACATGATTCGCTTCGCAAATTTGTGTGAGATTCCATATCTTGCATTTTGGTCGATAAAAAGTCCATTGTAATTACCCACATTTCAATGTGTCGATGTCACTACATGTAAGCTATGTCCTGCCTATTCTCAAAAATTATATTTGATTGAATCTGATAAGTTGCAGAGTGAAATTAACCTTGCAATTAACCAATACAAAATCAAGTATATCAGTATATGTGCCTGGTGTGATGCTTGGCTTTCTGAGGGATGTTAGAAACAGTTACAAATATACATAACAAGCAATTCCAACTTTAAACACCTTTAAAGGTGCCTTTTTGTATACATGTAAGGCTACTTCCGGTTACTGATTTGTTATTTGTCCGGTTATCAATCCTATAGTTATTCAGGCTCATTTCTATAGACATTGTGCTGATTCAAAAAAAAAAAAATCAACTTCAACTTGAAGTATTCCCCAGGTAACTTCAGGGCATGTATTTTTTAATTGCACAATTCATTTTTCAATGTAAGCTGTAATTATTCATTAATTTTACATAAGCTTAGATTCCTTGCATTCTGCATTAAGGGATGCATGTAATGAGTATGATACATGTTTGTACAATAAATGATAATGAAAGGGCAGATCGTTTTGTGGACGTGTGTAAACATTTTTCTGCAGATTTCAGTGCATTCACATATTGCATTTTCCCTAAATAATTAATCGATTTTGTAAAGATTCTACGTCAAAATATGACAAAACATGTTTGGTACCGGTTTGCTCTAAAGGCAACATTGAATTTAATTAAACTTCTAATTTTGCTGTTGGTGCAAGCATCTGAAAGTTTCCTAAAGTGTAAATTCCACATGTAGTTTTCTTTGCATTTGTGTATCTTTGTTGTTCAATTAATGCTTTTTAAATCAATTTCTTATCTACCGTACTTCATGTATGCAAAATAGTGCAAATGAATGTAAATCCAACGTCACTGGTAAGTTTTCCCATCCGTAGTTACACCTTTTTAGTGTTTATAAGAACCCTTTAAATATAAAGTGCCTTCTAGTCTAAGGCGTCTTACATAATATTGATTTTCCATTAAATAATGTAATTGTTAACAATAAAATCAATGGCATAATTAAAGAAAGTGCTTATTAATAAGTAAATTATGGTCATTACCATTTCGTGCACTTTAATGCATGAAGCACGACCGTATATCACTACCTAAGGTCCTTAAAAATAAAACATGAACGATGTCATTAATTACGTGTTTCAGTAATATAGTCATAATTATAGTGCACATTTTTATATTGTGTTTCCAACACTTCAAAGCATTTTCACGTTTGAAGAGATGGCTTCGGATCATACAGTGTACATGCATGCATAGTCTTCAATAGGGACAAACTAATATTGTCCATGCAGGCCTAAATTTTGCTTCGAATGCCGTGTATACTGTGGACATCGATATAGCTCACCTGTTTCAGGTCCACTGTATGGTGATCTGAACAATATCCGAGGGCAATTAAATATCAAGTTTTTCTTTCGATCAGGTATCGCCATAGGGGTGAGAAAACTGCCACGTGTCGCTTGGAGCACCGAATTAATACCAAATGCTAAGGTCTATTATGTAAGGTTGTCGAAAATCCATATGGATTTCCGTTAAAAAAGCACCGACCTAGGGGTCTAAAAACATGGGCCTATTTAGAGCTTGATGGTGCATGGATTTCATTTACACATTTTCGGCGCACTCGAATTGACAAGATCAATGGAGTGCGCATAATAGCCTTCGCGGCGTGAAATGAACTAATAAATTAAAGTGACACCCGATAAAATTAATCAATACCTTCGAGATGCTCGCCACTCGTCAGCTGACAATTGGCCTGGCACCAGGGCAGGTATGCAATACAGGAAAGGCATTATATGAGCTGAAATATCGAATCCATATATTTCAATGGGGTCATTTGGTATTGTTTTATAAATGAACCTTCTAGTAATATATTGCAAAATTTATGGTGAATCTAATACGATTTCGATCGGGCATACATCCTATAAAAGATAAGGTAGTCAGATTTTCTGCTTGGATCATGTAGCGGAACCTGATTAGTACAACACTATGCAAAACGTTAATATTGTGGTCACTTCTCTAAGAATATTTTTTACAACGTTGATAACGGTGAGAAACCTCAACAATTATTTTGTAAAAAAAACCATCCCCGACAATAGATTTTTGTGAATTGTCAGAAATTTTCGATAAAGTTTAATGATTACAGGAACGGGTGAAATTTTCTTCCGTAAATTAAAGGAAAAGGCTACGAATTTTAGCCCACATGTTTATGCGACTTGCATAACATCGGTGGGAGGTTCAGCTGCGTACAAAAAACGACTTATTGGTATTTTATTGGAAAGAGGATTCAATTTAATGAGTTAACGGAGTTGGTTTTATTGTCTGAAATATTTTTCACATGTCATGCAACATTTGCTGCGAAAATACTTTCTTCTTGATTCCAGTACGTAGTTAACCATTTTTTTGTGTTCCATATAGCCCCTCGGACCACGCATATTTTCATACTATTCGTGCTTTCTAGTTTTTTACTTAAATTAGCGGTTTGGATTACCATTGCCTCCAACTTCATTCTTTGTCTTGACTGTTTATAACCTATCATTAAGGCGAAATTGATAGTTTTCGTTGAATGTTCGCCTATAGGCGAAATCAGACATTCTGGCTTGTTACAAATGTCTTGAAAACCCGCTGAACAATTCCAACTAGCAACAAAATTATGCCCGATGGATAATTAGTACGTGCTCATTATGAATGCACTAAATCATCAGATGTTCTAACTACTAGTTTTAAAAGTTGACGCCTCTAGCCATTTTTCCATCAAGCATTATTAGCGCATAAACTTTCCTTCTGATTTATTCCTTAGACGCTGATAATTAAAAACGAATTTCGTAATGGGTAATTAATTAAAGGCGACAGGTCATTTGCAGTAATGGAGGTATATATACCAGCTTATGCAACACCCTATTGCATAAGTAATTACAGTTACCAATTCAGGAATCTCATCTTTCAGCCCTAGTTACACTTTAAAATCCAAGTGTCAATCATAAAATATCATTTTCCATCTCATTTAATTACAACCCAGCCCCTCTATTTTGGGCATGAGTGGCAAATAGGCGAGTGGTAACTACTGGTCACTACTGATGCTGAGGCAAACCTTAAATGTCCATTACATTGAGTAATGCTAAATAAGTGTGGCTATCATCCTGCTTATATAGGGTGTCGACAGGTCCTCAACTCTTATCAATTGTTTTCATACATATAAACGTAAAAGCAATATCAGTGAAACCTATGATACACGCTTAATACCATTGTGATAAAATTCCAGGAAATATTCTAGGAAATGAACCATGGAGTGAACTTCAACACTGAACTCCACGGAACTCAAGCTATTTCGAAAAGTACATCTACATTACATGTAAAGCACGTGTAAAGTGAAATTTTGAAACTAATACATAAAACGTTCATTTTTTCCAGGTTATACGCTCGTACATGTCATACCTGAAATTTGTGCGATTTTATTCCAGCACATGACAGTAATAAATACTCTGGGATAATTTGCATAAATCGTTAAAAATCATGTGTCAACCATGGTCACCAGACACATGCATGTTCGAATTACACCAGTGTTATTTGTTGCTGTGCATTGCTGAATGATACAATATGTTTTTCAACGAAATCTGAAGCTACATCCATCCTCCAGAACCCTATGTACGCAGTACCAAAAAAAAATAAAAAAAAAAACCTTGACAAATATTTTTAAAACTAATTTCGGTACTTGTCCATTAACGGAACTACATATTATGTTAGGGTAGGTTAGGTTAGGTTAGGTTAGGTAAGGTTAGGGTAGGTATAAACGCTCAAAAAACCTAACCTAACCTACCCTAACATAACAGGTACATGTAGTTCCATTAATGGACAAGTACCCTAATTTCATTATATCCAACTGTTTTGTTGGATCCAGCCGGAATCCAACCATTTTGTAAAAATAACCACCTGACATACTGAGGGGTTTGTAAACTACATATGAAGAGGTGATTGGGATTTAAGTCAGTCAGGTTTATAGCAAACAAGCTTTTTAGCCTGTAAACAATGCAGCTAACCCAATGTATCGTTCAAACTTTAGCTACCTTGTGTCAACGGTATGCTAAAGCTTTAACATACTATATACACATTTTCTTGAAACAGTTTGACATACATGTACATGTATGTAGATTCCATTTTTGCATGTAACTGAAAAAAAAGTAAAAAAAACTGGACTGGACTTACGTACATGTACTAATACATCTTATAAAAACTTGAGGAATTGCAATGCCCATGATTTCATATCAGACTTTCAGCAATTTAATCATTTGTAAACGCCTTAGGTACTTACGTATTATCCTAGACTACCTAACCTACCTAACCTAACCTAACCTAACCTAACCTAACCTAATGCAAAATGGCCCTGATAACCCCGGTTAGGTTAGGTTAGGTTAGGTAGTCTAGGATAATACGTAAGTACCACGCCTTATACTTCACTTGCAGACATTACATGTAATTATTCCTTTTGCATTTTGGGAAACGTGAACCTCCAGGACGGATTTCATAAGGCCGATAGTTCCACTGCCCAAGTCCGTCGGAATCACAAAGTCCGTCCTGAAGGCTATCGCATTCCAGAATGCAACAGGGCTAACCGCACCTAAATAATTTATACAAACTCAGCCAATGTTTTTGTACTTACAATGTAACTATACTATACATGTATACAGTCGGGCACTGAAAACGTTTAATGAAGTCAATTATGCAGTATTTTAACATCGACAATATTAATCTACATGTACATGTACATGTACTTACAAGTTGTATATGCCTAGCATGCATGCTTGCAGTTATTTATCAGTGACTTACATGTACATGTATAAAATAACACGTACAGCTTGTAAAGTTCACGAAAATCAGCCATTAAAATTGCGCCAAGTCTGTTATTATCTCAGAGCATGGCCAAAGGAGAAAAAACGCACCTAAAAATTCCTCAAAGGTTTAGACCTCGACCGAAACCGGTACTTTCAACACACTAAAATTACTAATGACACATTTCCTGTACAAAATTGCCTTAATAACGTGATATTCGAGACTATCAAAATCAACAGATGCCTACCTCTGTTTGTTTTCATTTGCTACCAGAATGACGAGATGATTTTGTCAAAGTTAGGCGCAGGTTCACGTGGGAGAAGATCGCGGCCATTTTTTCTTCTGAAGAAAACAGCGCCGCCAAGTGGGAAAAATGTCTGACACATGTAAAATACTCGTAATTGACATGGACTACAAACCTGTCCTTGAGTGACAAGATTGGCGCGTACACAAAGAACGCATTTTGTCAAATAAAAACAATTGAAACTCGAATTCATAATACATGTTCTTAATTAATTGTCTGTACACTAAATTCAATTCAACTCAGCCCCAACAATCAGTTAGTGAATGCCATGTGGCACGGGGGAGTAAGATCCATAAACCCAATAATACAACCCAATATTCAAAATAAAATTCAATTGCCTTCATATTCCAATAATACAACCCAATATTAAAAAAAATCAATTGTTTTATAGATAAATTTGTAATATTTGTTTAGATAACTGAACATGTACATGTATGCTGTATTATTGTGGATTATAACGTTTTGTCCATATTCGCTGACAAATTGTTGTTAAAATGTGAAATTGAAGGTTCTGAAGGTTCTTCTACCTTCCATAAAGTAAATTTTATGTGTTCATGTACAGTACGTGGAACATTGTTGGTAACATGAAGTTGACCAAAATATTTTAAATTGTGAGATACATGTATATCCGTGTAAGTTTCTACTGGGAGTGTGCAGCGAAAGGGTCGCCATCTAGTGGCATTTGAGTAAGCTCCCAGGAAAGTAGGATACTTTCATCAAATAACATGGCGAAGTTCGATAAAATCAGGCTCGTGGCCCAAAAATAAATTACGGAATGGTCATTGGATATCACAGAGTTAGTCAAAACCGTTAAAATAATAATTAGCCTGCATTTACGAGCTTATTTGGGGGAAATGAAAAACTTCCCATTGCATTTGGGGCTTTTACCCTACTCTCGCGGCCATGAAAGTGGAATTATCTTATATACATTTTTCAAAGTTTAATAACGAATGATGGCAACCATATAACTATTTTCATATCGAATATACATCGAAACACCGAATCTACTGTCTGAAAACAACTGCAATCTTTCCTTCTTTGGCCAATCTACATACATGTACAATGTAAGCTGTATGTCCATCTTATGGTGCTGGCTCATTTCTCAAATGTCCTGTGGCTGGTCATTATTCGGTCAAATTGATGCTTACAGGGCAGGCGCCATATCCCTGAAAACTTTCAATTGGATGGTAATTTCCAAATTAATTTCATAAAGAACGGACGATGATGCCAAGCTGGAACGGCAGGTCACTGAGGCTCCCCGAGTATATCATTACTGTCACGTTTCACTCATATTTGGATGCAATTGTGGTTTTTCTCATGTAAAGCATGTGGCGAAATACTTTTTTTTTGTCTTAAAACGTCAAATTTTATCAAGTTAATTACGCATAATTACAGGAAGGTAAACCAGGTATCCGAGCTCGAATGGGTCACATGGGTTGGGAGAAAAACAACATACACCACCGTAGATATTCACATACAGTAGGCCTAGGTTCAAATACCATATTGTACGTAAGCCACAGGTATTACTTTCAAATTTGGGTAATGTGTACGTTTTGACTTCTATGCCGGAATACCCTCATGGAATCCGCACAGAACATGCTCAAAATTTTCAAACATGTACCCAAATTCACTTTTTGACATCATCATGAATTTATTGTATACATGTACTCCTGATATTTTAGGGTAAAAGTGAAGCCCGGGTACAAATCATTTGCGGCCACAACATTTGCTTATTATAATGGTACAGTGTACGTGTATATGCAAAATTAAATTATAATGGTACAGTGTACGTGTATATGCAAAATTAATTATGCTTTTATTTACAAGTTTTGCAAGTATAATTCTTTTACTAGATATAGGGTTTCACATGAGTTTACTAGAATTTACGTCCATATTTTTATAAATTTATACTACGATAAGTTTTCAAAAATAATACATAAAAAACGTTTATTTTTTCCAGGTTGTACATGTCATATCAGGAATTTGGGCGATTTTATCCCAGCTCAGTAATAAATACTATGGGATAATTTGCATAAATCTTTAACAATTACGTGTCATTGAGTCAACCATGGCCCAACCAAGAGACAGTATATGTTTTTCAATGAAATCTGAAGTTACATCTATGCCGCGCAATTAAAATGTTGGATTATTTGTCTGGCTACAAATGTGTACAAAATATAAAATTTCCAACCTATACATATTTCATATAGAAGTGAGAATTTATACTTTTTATTTCCTAACCTGACGTAACTAAACTAAACTAGAAATGTAACGCCTTCATCGTGCTGCATGGGCTATCACTGCCAGCTAACGAGCCATTGGAAGAAAATCATTTTGTCATTGTGTCTCATGGCAAATATAAGCAATACGCAGGAAAAATACTGGAGTTTGACCAAATGTTGGTTTGATTTTGCCTGGTTGCACCGAACTATTCTATTTCATAAAGAATATCACTCATACTTTTGGGGGCTCACTTTGTAAGTATCCCAAAGCCATTCAAATTTAAACATCCCGACATTCCAACATACATGTACATGTACTTGTAAGGAGGACGTTAGCTCATTTCTGTATGTGGTTAACATACTAGGTCAATATTTCAATTCGTAACATACCACCAGGCATGTCGACCAGCCGCGATTGGGTGAAGGTGAGACTATTAAGTGATCGATCAAAATAATCAAATATGCCAAGCTCGTTTCGACAGAATGGAATTTTATCAATAGACAGCGTAAGGAATTGTCAATTTTGAAGATATGTTAGCCACGTGTCACGCCTAATTTTAAACACGAATGAGTTGCTTTCCCGAGTGACATGCATGTAAAATAGCACGGTGCAAATGACACCCCATTCGCAGGGCTGTTATCAGCGCCTGCATTTACGACCAATCCCTGTAAACGTTACTCAATGCATATGTTATGGCGAGCGCCTTCTGGTGGTGGCCGACATTGGTACGTTTTTACGTTCCTATGACATCCAACCGAAATGGTATACACTGTATGCATCTGTGGTTTTCAGCACAGATTGGGCGAGGCAACTATGAACCGCCCTCGGATGTTGCTTAATTTCCTTTTCCAACCACCATCTCGGAATACTTGCCCGTATCTCTATTCCGCAATTTCGTCCTGTCCTCACCCTCCACCAAATTGCCCTTTTCCCACCGTTCCATTTTTCCGTTGAAACCACCAGATTATCTACTGCGAAGCTGCTCATCATGTCATGATGTATGGAAATGCTTACAAGGAGCTAACGGAAAGTCTCCATAAAGAAAATGTGCACATCGAATAAGCAGTACTGCGCAGAAATGAACCATTCCATGAAGTTTCATGTTCACTTGTAATTTTTTTTTTGGCTTAATTTTGGTCTTCAGTTGGCTCTCCTAATTTTCCGACACTACCCACATGCCAATCTTTTAATTTTCTTAAGTATGATCACCACCACCAAGGAGGAAGAAAGTGCAGGAAACGATGTCTATTGGCAAAAGCGCTGCCGGAAATTCCGCAAGTAAATTCATGCAGTATCTGGCAACACTGACTGTATATATAGCTCCGCCCGAATTTTCGTAATTTTTTAAGGCCGCGATGTAATTGGTCTAAAGCAGAACAAAGCTCTACTCGTAATTTCCTTCTAATTTTCTATAATTGTTTGCATGAATGAAGCATGATAGTACAGTGTATGTACCTGCTCCACATTCTCAAATTTTCTCTGACTTGCCCAAGTTTCCCAGTCAGCAACAAATCCTTGTCACAAAAGTGCAGCACCACGAAAGTTTTCAACACGAAAATATTAGCTTACCAAAGTTTAGTACTTTTTGTATACTTTCGTATGCGAGTGGGGCGCAAACGTCACACAAATTTAGAGAACGAAAGATATAGATTAACCACGCCATCTAGTGCGAATATTTGAAAACTGGTCATGACATCACTCACGTGACGTTCGTATAGCCTATTAAATGCAGAACTCCAACGGACCAATCAGAAAAGGTGCGCCGATTCTTTATTCCATCACCATATTCCACCATGTAATCACGCCCTTGTATATGTATAATGCGACAAATAAATATCGTATCATATCATATCATATAGGCAGCAAAAACGACTTTTGGACCCCCCTGTAATCGGCCATTTTTTTGGACGATATCAAATTAAATGCAATGTGTGGCCAATAAGGACTTAAACTTGTAGTTTAGGCCCTATCTATAATAGGTTTGTGATTGTTTTCGGTACCCGAGATCGCACCTGTCAATTGCCCATACCAAACTTTGCCGTAACGGTCTTTGAAAAATATGGCACCTGAGACCCTGAAATTGTCATTTAAGTTCTATCAAGACATGACCAATGATCAATTTGGCAACGAAAATTCCGCGGAATTCCGCTACCAGGCTGATTAGAAAAGTAAAGTTCTGGGGGATGCGCAATTGCACCAATTTTGGCGCTAATATGTCTTGTGCGCATCTCCGCCATCTTGTGGAAATGCGCATCCCTCACGTGACACTGTATAGCCAATGATATTTTAAAATATTTTTGATATTGAACATTGAACATTTGGGCATCCCTGATATGTTTACTTAAGGCATTTTGGAGGTATCTCTTCAACAACCTAACAACTACCTAATATATCTTCTAAGGTTGATGAGATATCTTCGATAGGTAGTTTTTGCACCCAGTCACACTTAAAATCATACCTTCGAAGATACCTATTTGAAACTACATGTAAATGGACACCTTAAAACATGTGCACCGCAGATACCTCCAGATTTTTGTAAGGGAAGTGTCTATTTATTTGCTTGGGTTTATAAACCTTTCGTGGTGCTGCGCTTAGATTGTGATTGTGGAACAAGTACTTTATGCAACTTGTTTTTTAAACTTGATTTACATTAAGTATCGGCTCAAATTTGATACTCAATTTTTTGTCTCACAATTTAAAGTTCATCGCATCCAGCTAATTGTTGTACAAAATTTGAAGCCCGGCTAAGAGCCCTTTCAGATTGGTCCCCACAGCCCTATATGATATGCCAAACCTCTCATCAAAATGCACCCTTAGCACCGCGTTTCATTTCATTTCTCGCTCATACTCATCGCGCCCAGCCTCTCCTTTCGACCTATAGATGACAAGGACTACGAATCCGAGTAAAATATACGATGCAATTCTTATCTCCGTTTCTGCCAACCATTTGACGACGTGAAAATGCATGAGGGAAAATAAAAGAGATTGAGGCAGAAAAAAATTGAATTCAAAGAGGATTTTCGTTAAAAAGGAACACGATTTGAAATGTGATGGCGTCACTGGCGCCTGCTATTGGCTGCTAACAATTTGATGTATGGCAGAAATGCTATACGAGAGTCGAGCTGAACGAAGGAGTTTTTCATGGCACGTTATTCCGGGAGTGCGATGGTGATGACACGAGCACAATGGATGCTGTTTATTTCCGACTTCCTGGAGGAAATGAGAATCGTTGTCATCTTCCCTTCAAGCATCAAGAAATGAGCTGGGCTTTCTATAACGAGTTCTTTTAAAATAAATAGAGCTGGAGTGCTTTCATATTCTTTTCCTTACGGTTTTCACTCCATTTCCACTTCAGAAAGTATCAAAACTTTGGTGGTCCATGACTGCAGCACATTTTTGCAACAAGCAAATCGAAACGAAATAATGCATATTAGTAAAAAATACATTTAGGGCAACTGTATTTAAGATGTACAGTTACTCATAATGCCGTTCATGCGTGATCAACAAAAAAATGCCGAATTTTTAAGATATAAAGTGTACCTAACGACACCGGTATTTCATGTTATGTAAGATTTTTTACACAGCCATAAGGGAGAATTTCATCCTCTCATTTGGTAAGATCAGATCGCATTGATAGGAATACATGCATATTCACACGCTGAAATCTGTATTGGGAGTGTGCAATGAAAGAGTCGCCACCTAACGAAAGTAATGCTAACTATGGTAAGTATAGGATACTTATCAAATTAACAAGTGCATACGAGATGATTGATGTAATAAATCGTTACAGAACTTGCATTTGTTTAATACAACATATCTTTTGGCCTGACAAATATGCGTATAAACTGTTAAACCTCGGAAAAGCATCACCATTGACGTAATCTACTTGAAATGATGTGTTGTAAATGCTTTAAAGTTGTTATAATGAAATTCATTCTAGGGAGGTCGATGTAATATATAGCGCCGCCAATGGCACTGCGAAAAAGACTGACGATATGGAACTATATCTACAGTGTATATGGACAAACTGCAGAAAACCTATCTGTATAGACTTAAAAAAACTTAAAATCGAGACAATTAAAAGATTATTATCAGTTTTAATTAAAATAAACTTCAAGTGATATTAGTCTAAATTACTCTAAAACATTATATCAATCCCGATTACATTTATAAAAAATGATTATGGTAAGCCAATACGCTGTCCCCATATTCCCAAAGCATTTAATAAACTTCCTGAAATTTTGTTCCATATTAAAAATCAAGGCAAAAATAAAAAATAAAGCATTATAAACTCATACATACATAATGTTTTAATTTTTTACTTCAAAATATGATATACTAACCAATTATGCATAGTTTTTATCATGATAATCACCTCTAAGAAGTTCCTACGGGAACTTCAACTCTGATCTTTAGATGAAAACATGAATTAAGCTATTATTTTTACAGAGAAAAAAAAATATTTTTGCTAAGCCTAATATCGATATTCGAATCAAGTTTCCATGCAAATACTAGGATAGACAACTTCAATCCATCCACATATGCATAGTTATTGCTTAAATTGGAATTATTCTACATGTATATACAGTATGCAACATTCAGCTTAACTCGAATGCTTTTCACCTGTACAGCTGTACTGTACATGTATACTAGTGTATACTACGCTGTGTATACATCCTCCTTCTCCAGTTCTTTTTTGTAATTATCTTCCATACGGGCTTCTTCCTATCATAGCAACTCTAATATGAACCTTAGGCGGGTTATTAGATCCTATATGCAAGGCTCTGTTGTTATACACAGTATCAAATTACCATTTTGGAAACCAATCGCTCTCCTATACGAAGTAACCTGTATGTAGGCTAAATTCGTTTTGCAAGCTGGTGCACGGAAAAATAAAAATACTGAAAAAAATGCTATCGCCATCACGAAGTTCTAAATTTAATTAATGCGCAGTTGTATTAATATATTGACATGGATATGAAAATGTACAACCTCGCAGTGAGGTAAAAAACGTGAAGCTGAATGCGCAACCCATAAAAAAGCAATGAAATGACATTTATCCCATTTCTCCACTATAGTGTAATCACGAATGCAATATCGAAACATTATATTTTGGTGTATAGAGTACCAAACATAATAAATAAAAATAAAAATAAAAAATGAATTAATAAAAACACAAATTGAATGGGCAGCATTTCATTAATCGTGAAGTTTCGTGGGAGAATTGTTATAAAATTATAAATTGTTAGATAAAGTTCTCCACGCAACAGAATTTTAACCGTTAACTGAGGACGATATAAAAATGTACTACACAGTACATGTAGAAAGGTTGTAATTAACAGAACATTGCGATGAAATAGACATGTTCTCATTTTTGAACATTTCACACCAGTTCGGTCGTACAATGTATATTATTAACAGCAAACATTAGCAGTATTTCAAATTCGGGGTCGGATTAACACCACTGGGCCAATAAGCACACCCAACCATTGCGCCCCCTAAACACCCATTAATTGCCACTTGTCAGTTATGTGGGAAGAGATAAATAACTACTAAATTTCACCCCTCCGCGTGTCGATGTTGCGAGAAATTCGCATAATTTATCGCATTTTTAAATGAAATTTAAAATGAAGTAAAATTTGGTATTTAAATTCCATAACGTCGCGACGTTATACAACTGCACGTTAACATGCATGTTATACAGGTTGAACCAGATGTCTGGGCCTTCCAAATATCTTTGAAACCACTGGTGTTAGTTAAAATATGCCAAGAATTAATAAATAGAACGTGATGCGAGGATTCCATATATCTTGTGAAATCCCACGCAGCACGTCATTTTCATGGTGCATGCCATTTCAGATTCTAAACCAAAGGAGATAGAGCAAAACGTCAAATTAGAATGTTGCTCAGCATTGCATATTTAGTGTAATGGCAGTGATTATCACATTGATTATCACTCCCATTGGAAAGAATTCTTGTTTTGGTTTTACTGATGTGTGTATCCTTGTATAGCATTCGTGTAAGGCAGGAAAGCGCAATTGCACCTGAATTGGACCTATAGTCAAATCAACGAGAGAAGACAAAAATGGCGTCCGTTCAACCAATAGGATGCCATTTCCTGTTTGCGATT
>JAQFYZ010000612.1:0-37362 GCA_034695085.1 Cylindroiulus punctatus | reverse complement strand
GAAATTCCCAACGCTGGGACCATTAGGATGCCACCAGGGTGGCGCAGGTGCAGGACATTTTGTCCCCTACCATAGTTGGTACAACAACAAAATGTAGACACTTTCCATATGCCAAAAAATAAGAAGCCCTGCACAGGGATGCCCGCCCCTGCCACCGTTGATCCAAATCCTAATTTCTAACGCAGCTGTCAATGGTTTTGTCAAGCTGCTAACTTGAGGCATAGATCATAGATGATACCATGTGGGAGTCGAGTGCCCCGTTTAACGCTCTGGTTACATATCGGATGAAAAAGAGCGTTAATCGAAACATCTCCATCTTAATTTTAATTTGCAATTTCCTGTTTTGCGCCTCAGGATACATGCATTAATAATGTATGAAATGTGTAAGGTAAAATGCCATGCAGTGTACATCGCATATTATAAGTAGCACAGTGTGTTTTTGATATGAACATTGCTGGATGGTCGATGAAAACACTGAAACAAGCGAGTTTGTTCTAATAAACCCATGTTTGCAAGAAACGTATTGCCCATGGACTGATGCAAAGATAGCATGCTTATTTTGTTGTCTGGCTGTGGGACACCCTGTATAGGGCGAAACAGCTTTGAAGCTATATATAACGAATAATTCTAATGACTTCGTGTAATCATTATGATGGAGCATGCGTAGTACATGTATACCCAGAAAGTCAGCAATGTAGTGTTTGCCATGCACTACGATTTTGCAGTTTTCAAATGCATTTAAATTTTTTCCGCGAATTTGCATTCCGATTCTGGTTAATGCAACCTTTACATTTCCATTTGAAACGAAAAGATTAAGATTGGAAACTAATCGTATGCAAAACAAATTTGCATGTTGAAATCGAGGAGATTGCCATTGCATAACGCATATTAGGCGTGTATATGTACCATCATCCTTAGATTGCAAATCGTACAATTTTTAGAATGCAAATTGTCAAGTTCGTAAACATAAAATATCGCAAAACATTTTTCCCGTCCTGTTTTTCTTTTTTATTGAAATGAAAGTTTATTTTAAACTTAAAATCGTTGCGCAAAATTTTTGGGGTTGTTAAGGGCTCTGTAATTTTTCAGTTTAGAATATTCTGGCACTTTATTGTCCCAAAAATTGCATTTGGGGCCAGCCATAAATCAGTTATTTCAAAGTGGGGTTACCAATGTTTTTACAAATTACCAAATTATGCGAATGAGAAAGGAATGAATTAAAGAAATAGAATAAAGCAGGAGTGGAAGGTAGGTTGTGCCACAGAGCACGAGCTAAAACAGACCATAAATTTTATGCAAGATAAGTAATTTTGGATGAACTTTGGTGTGGGCTGTGCCTACACCAAATATGCAGAAATAAATTATATTTAAACTGTAATTGGCTAGTGTGCAAGAATGACACCTGTATAACTGTCCTAATTTACTTGTATTTACTGTTTTGTTTAACTTGACCTAGTCTACACAACATAGCAATTAAGTTTTTGATTTAGCTGCCCCTAATGACCAGGCAATCACTGCCAGCCTACGAGCCAATTGAAGAAGCTAATTTTTTCGTGGGGTCTACATGACTATGTTCTAGTAGATGGACAGTACCAAAGTACACGTGCAGTCTTAATTCCGCACATTAATTTCAGCTGGGAACGTCTGTATTAATTTGCAAATGAATTTTGAAATCTCTATAATTAATAGCAAAGCTCCTGCAATGTTGTTGATGGTGGGGTTTTGGAAAGATGTCCAAAGTAATTGGAGAAATTAACTCACCATTTTTTTCGTACTGCTCAGGCAAAACGTGCACACGGATTTGGCGCCAGTTGGAGTAGTTTCTCCCCCATATGAATATTGGTGACGTAAGCAAGGTTGGTCCCGGAAGTCGGATCCTGACATCAGCACGGTGCCCAGGTGGGAAATGTAGCTGGAGGCCAATCGCAAAGTTTCGATTTTGGACAACTTCCGGTCCGCTGGTTCTGTGGGGATCAAGGTCCTGAGCATGGTAAACGCACTGTTGACACTGTGAGTGCGGTCCCTCTCTCTGGCATTGGCCGTCTGTCTTTGCCTAACTGGTGGGAAGCCATCGACCATCCCCATGGCCATCGTGCAGGATGGAGGACTCGAACTGGGCGATGGACCATTACCGTTTTGGGAACTGCCACACATACGTTTCCGTTTCGGGTTTGGTGAGATATCCGAATAGTACACGTGTTCACCGCACTCGGAGTAATTTTCCATGCCAACGTTCTGCTTTGCCGAAAACGGAGACCTCAGACCATCCATTGCAGTTGATGGAGCATTCTTCTGGCCATTCTTGTTGCCCATTTAAATGATGCGCCAATCGTTGCTGCGGATCTGTTGCAGGAAATATCTGCACGAGAAAGTTGGAAATATGCTTAGATTTTCAAGGGGTTATGCAAAGGAATCATCAAAACTATTTTGTTGATTGAACTGAAAATGTCTTTAGGATTTTGAATACGCTTGTGGCTTAAACGTGCAATACCAACTAAGTTTTTTACCTAGTGATCTGTCATTAATATAACGGAATAAGGGTCAAGACGATATAAACCTGAAAGGAAACAAATTGAAAATTACAAAGCCAACCTAAATTTTCATCCCGTTTCTTTTAAGATTCAATAATGTTAATTTGTATTTGCTCGCCATTGATATATAAGTGGTTTAATTTGTAAAGCTAGGTACAACCTTTGTAACTTTCCACAAAATATTGACTTCTTTTTTTCACAAAATGGTACATTTCAAACCTAAAATGGCAGTCGAGCATCTTGAATGTCATTTTAAATTTATACTGATTGGATGGGTTTGTAATAGTTTGCATTGATTATGCTGACCGTATCAATATTAATAAGCTTTAGCTTGCTATATGTCCTATTTTCAGTTACGTCCTGGGCCTTGTTTACATGTTGTTGCCTTTGGAGAATGAGAGATGTTGCGAGCATGTGAATTTTAATCTTCCTCTACATTATTAATTAGACTCTAGTTTTATGTAACAGTTTGCTTCCGTTCCTCGGATTATGTAAGTACAAATTCTACTTTTAGGCTCTTCTCGTGCATTTGAATTTCAAATTCATTCGTGCCTTGAGGTTTCCAGCCTGACTTTCGCTGTAAAAGTCTCAAAAGTTTTTGCCATATCTATCGTTCATGCAAATGCAAGATAAATAGCAATCCATATAGCGGCAGATGAATAGCCACAGAGTAAATAGATTGTGTGTATATGCTCACTAATTATTTGCGTGCATTATGTTTGTAAGCATGATGAAAATCACAGCAATATTTAGTCACTCGAAAAATCGAGGCAGTCCAGAAATACTAACCAACTACTTCACGAATCCAAGCTGATTCGATTGACATCAAATCAGTTCCAGTGGCAACCTCTGCAGCGATGATGAGAAAAAGGATAAAAGCGTTTTTCCTATTTGTCGAAAGTTGTTTCCTTCATGGAAACTTGCATAATCCGGGCTAAACCTTTTCCAATCAAAAACTAGCTGAATGGAAAGTCCTCGGGGATCCCAGTCGGAAAGTAACTTCAACACATTCCATCAAATGGTCTCCTTGACCACTGCCTGGACCTTGGAGACACAGCAGAGCGAATGGGTGTGCCAAATTGAATTTTGAGCTAATGTTAAATACCATCAGTGTTTGGGGGTGGAGCCTTTGAGGGGCTCGATTGGCACTTGCAGCTGCTAACTGTGGTTTAGCGTTGATAGATTTAGGATTTGACCAGAAAGCCATCCTTCCCAAATCCTAATTCCTTCCCCACCACCCTGCACCCCAGCAGGATTACTGTGTGTTTTGGCACGGGTGTTTGCTGGTGAGTCATCCTAATGAGGGATGGCACCGATAGTTGCAGCAATCAAGGGAGCCTAGTTGATGACATAAAGTGGTTTAGCGCTTTTTTCTGATGTCCCATCTGCTAACATGGGATTCGAGCTCGACACTATTTCTGCCTTGGAGGTTTTTGCACATTTGGCGCAGTTTTTTACGCATTTCACCGAGCAAACATCATAAACAAATCACTCTCGACTAAATTGTGCTCAAGTTAACCCGTTACTTCCGGTGTGGTCTGTTGCGTGGATTGGGGAATCACATCCATTTTGCTGAAATTTGCTTCATGCGTGATTATGGGACAAAACTTTTCTTGAAAATCCACTAGTTTTGAGTAAATAAGTAATGCGCACTTTGGGACGCTCTGTAGAAGGCGACAGCTACTACTTCAGATACTTGACATGTTTTCCCACACTTTTACTGATGCACGTCTGTAAAAATTGTACTTTTTAAGATGTTTAACAGATATTTTCGCCCATATGGTTACAATAGACGTGTTTTAGTCGCTGTGTCGGTCTTCAACTTTTTTTGACGTGTCGCTATACTCGTTCGAGATATGATTGATTGCAACTTCTTCACCATGAAAGCTAAGAGATCTCTTTGCAGTTACGGTTCATCATGTTTGCATAAGAAACCATGTGTAATTTGAATTTACAGATGCAGTGTTTTCAGGATGCTTTCATGTATAATTCAAGTTCATGTGCATGTATTTTAATTGCTGTACATGTATATCATAAGCTCATGTGACGATAGGCAAATGTCGTCACGGTAATGCACATACATGTATATTATGTTATTACCAATGCCAATAAAAAGATTATTCGTATTTATGTTTTGGTAGTAATGTAGTTTTGCGATGTGTCAAACCTACAGCAAAACTCGAATAGAAAATTTCCACTGGTTGTTATTAATCTATTTTTGTGATATTATAATATTTTATTCTTTGCAAAATAAAATTCAAACATGTAAAGGATTTTTTTAACAAGCCTAGTTTGTTGTAATGTGGACCATAACGATAAAACCAAGCCAGACAGGCCATTAGTTTTAAATTTTCCCGTCCTTATTGTAGACTGCGTTTGCTTTAAACTGGTGGCGCCATCTGTAGGATAATTTCTCGTCAAGGTTTTTATAAACAAATTCTGACTGAAATGCGGTTGATCCAATCACGTTAATTATTTATTTTGACTGTTCCGGGTTGTGCATGGCAATGACCATGACCTTCGCGATAAAACATTTCTGCAGGCAATGTGGATCAAAGTTCGCCTCTCTTTGTTGTCAAGGTATCGGTATATAAGATCTTTTCATTCTTTTGATTTCATGATCGATTGATAGTAGTCTATACATGTAGGACCAAAGTTGCTTCGCATCATAAATTTTCTGGGATTGCAAAAGTTATCTATCGAGTCAACTTGACAACTACAACATGACCACATTCATGTGTTCATGTAGCTCATTTTTATTTATATCGTATTTGTTTTTCTACCATGCAGGTTCTACAGTAATCAACTATGAACGCCATCAATAACAAGAATCTGGCAAGGGCTTCATATTATTTCATTATGAAAAGGTGTCAAAGTTCACATGTAGCAGCTAATGCAGGGCCGCTCAACTTTCTTGATGGCAAGCGAATTGCTCCAGCAGGATCAACTAGCTCACGACCGGTTACGGATCCATCTACAGGAGGTGTAATATGCCAAATGCTGTTGTCTAGCAGAGATGATGTCCACCGTGCAGTGTCCAGTGCATCGTCAGCATTTCCGTCGTGGTCGAAAACCAGTGGTCAACAAAGGGGAATCATTCTGAACAGAGCAGCTCAGATTATTGATGTATATCTAAGCTGCAGTGCCTTGTAGAAAATAATTTTTTTCAAAGTTCCTTGCATGGTTATTGACTCTAAATGATCTTCGTCTCTATTTGCAGGACAGGTTGGAGGAAATAGCCCATCAGGAAGTTTTGGACTGTGGGAAGCCAATTTCAGAAGCTCGATTTGACATATTAGCGTGTGCACAAGCATTTCGCTATTTTGGTGGATTGGCAGCAACTCACGCTAACCTAGGTGTATATACATGTATATAGGTGGTGGCCCATAAATTCTGTTCGACTTTACTGATGTGCTCATTAATAGTAATTTTTTCTCTTATCCAAAGGACAGCATCTTCCCCAAGGCCCTCAAGCCTTCATATACACAATTCGTGAAGCGTTGGGTGCATGTGCTGGGATAGGTGCTTGGAATTTTCCGTTTCTCATCGCCTCGTGGAAATCTGCTCCAGCACTTGCTTGTGGAAATACATTTGTGTATAAACCCTCAGAATTTACTCCAATCACTGCGGTTATCCTCGCTGAAGTGCTTTCTGAGGCTGGCTTGCCACCAGGATGTTTTAACATAGTCCAGGTATTCTATTTTATAACATCCATTATGCTGGGTTCATAATAATTCAAATATGATAATTTTATTGGTTTTGTATCATCACTGTCATACTGTCCACTCTTTGTAATGACTTTATTATTATTATTGCTTGGATAGGGTGAAGGTGATGTTGGCCATGAACTTTGCACCCATCCTGATATTGCCAAAGTCTCATTTACTGGCAGCATTCCTACAGGGACTAAAGTTATGAGTGCCTGTGCTGAAGGCATTAAAAAAGTTACTTTAGAATTAGGAGGGTAGGCAAATTCTCAATACTCAATCTTGTGCTTAAAAATGTGCTCAATTGAAAAATTTAATAACGTGCAAGCATTGCCTTAGAAACTTTATTTTATAAACATGGTAGCTTCACTATATATACAACACTACCTATTACCTTTATTTAGAAAATCACCATTAATCATATTTGAAGATTGTCATTTGGAAAATGCAGTCAAAGCAGCATTGATGGCAAATTTTCTTTCTCAGGGTCAGGTAAGAAGCTGCTGAGCTGATTTTCGGCAGTTGTTGAACTGTGACTAAATAAATCTTACACGTAGGTATGCTCCAATGGGACTCGGGTGTTTGTCCAAAAGTCAATTATGCCAGCATTCCTGGATAAGTTTGTCACTGCTACCAGAAGACTGAAAATTGGTGATCCAAAATGCGAGGAAACTCTTGTTGGTGCAACCATCAATGAAGCTCATGCAAATAAAATATTGAGTTATGTTGCTAAAGCTAAAGAAGAGGTGTGTTTATCACGAATATGTGTTGCAGATAAAATGCTGAACAATTAAAATGTGAACTTGTGCTTTTAGGGTGCTGCAGTGTTATGTGGAGGAGAAAGAGTTCATTTGGGGGATTCTCGTTTGAAAGATGGTTTCTATCTCAGTCCATGCGTCCTCACAAATTTGCATGATGGCATGCAAGTTGTCAAAGAGGAGGTTTTCGGAGCAGTTGCCTCAGTTATGGAGTTTGAATCTGAGCAGGAAGTTATCAAGAGGGCGAACCGCACAAGTTTTGGATTAGCCGCTGGAGTGTTTACGAGGCAAGACCACTGATTAATAATGTCTCATTTTAATGTTGCTTTATGTACAGACGGCGAAGTTTAATTGCTTCTTTGGTAATTGCAGGGAAATTGCACGTGGGCACAGGGTGGCAGCTGCACTCGAAGCGGGCTCAGTTTGGATCAATAATTACAACTTGTATCCTCCCGAAATGCCGTTTGGGGGCTATAAGAAATCTGGAATTGGTCGGGAAAATGGACTGGCCGTCATAGACCATTATACCCAGCTGAAAAGCGTTTACGTTGAATGTGGCGATGTCGATTGCCCACTGTATAGTAATTAATTTACTTTTGCACGAGCAGTATGTATGTATATTTTATAAGCAACTTTGTTTGTGTAATCGTCAATGCATATGAAATTTTTCTATATTTTTAAGTTGGAACAGTATTTAACAAATTGTTATACATATTATTGAGATTAACATCTGTTTATTCAGTTTTTGAAGGAAAGTGAAATTTATTTTCAGACACTGCATGATGAGACTATGGTAATGAATGGAAATTTAAATTTTTGATCTTGGAAATAAATGAGAAATTTATTTTCGTTAACATTTTTTAGCGTTCACTTGGGAAGGTTCGCGTATTATATCATCATCTGGGGGAAAGGATAACAAATAAAGCTGAATATTAGAAAATGGGATGGTGCACCAAAAAAATTGTTGAAATTTTCTCATAGAACGTGAATCAATCGTTTAGGGTCAGTCTTCCTCAACTTAAAAAATAAAGTGCGAAGAAAACTACTTTATCGCAAATACATCGAAATTGTTAGGGGTTGCGCTAAATTGAAGTTGTTTGAAAAACAGGTCAAATAAGGTTATTCGGCTGACTTCCGGGACCTTCATTTGACTTCAAAGATGGCTGCCCTGGCGTTCGTCTGCTAGTGTTGCGTTTCCTTCTTCTCTGGCTTTTTGCAGTTGTGTACCCCGATTCATGTCCTGAAATGACAGAAATTAGCGGGGCGTAAAATGTTCTAGCCAGGCACCTCAATAAGCATCGGAACAGTTCCCTCCTCAGACATTTCTAGGACCAGGACTGGATTTCAAGATCCTGAACAATGAATCGTGCGTCAGATTCCACTGATGGAGATTCCAACATGGCGTTGGAAGGCGATAACGAAGAAGAAGTGAAAGTTCTTCCACTTCCAGAAACCACCAGAAGCCGCGGATGCAAGAGCACTGCCAACAAAACCTTAGGCGACGTGCGAGTCATGCAACGCTTCTTTGAAGAGTTAAGTGAAACTAGAAAAGTACATGAAATTCCTTACGAACGCCTGGACGATTTGCTGGCCAAATTTCTTATGGTGGCCAAACGAAAAGACGGAAGGGAGTACGAGCCCCACACGTTCAGGGGCATGCTGGGCAGCATGGACAGATATTTGTTGAGACATAATTATCCTCATACGATATATTTTAGCAAAAAGCGAGATTCCTTTCCCAAAACGAGACAAGTGCTGCGCGCCAAGCTGATGACCCCTCAAAGAGAAGCCAATGCGAAGGGGTCAGGAAGACTGTCCAGGAAATCAGAACCACTTCTGGAGTCCGAAATAGACCACCTTTTTCTGTCTGGGACGCTAGGGCTGCATTCGCCCACCGGCTTGTTCAACATGATTTTTTTCATCAACGGTCTGCATTTCGGCTTCAGCTCCAAGGAACACTACGAACTGCAGTGGGGAGACATAAAGCTGTTCGTCGATGCCAACGGAGTTGAGTATCTGGAGTATTGCAAAACCCCGCTGAAAAAGAAAATGTGCGACTGCGGCATCATGTTCTCCGGTGGGGCGGCATGGCCGAGGATATACAGGTAATTATCGATATGCCGGTGGAACGTATCAGCTAGGTGTGATTATCAGTTATGAGCTATCCTAATTCTTGCTGTTTTTTCCAGTAATGATGGAGACCCGGAGAAAGATCCCATCGTGGCTTACAAGAAGTATTGGGAGAAGAGGCAGTATATGAAGAATATGCCGGATTCGCCGTTCTACTTGTCGCCCGTGGCAGATGCTACGCACATCATCTCAGGCTGGTTCAGCGACAGACGAGTAGGCGTCAACAAAATTAAAGACGTGATGGCGAGAATTAAATTCCAGTCTGGCTTGACGGATTCCAAGCGCTTCACCAATCACAGCATAAGGCTCACTTGCAGCGAGAAACTGGGCAGAAGTGCCTGCACCAAGTGTGTAGCGACGCTCGGGACACTGCCCATGAAACGCATAAAACCTTGTGACGTTGTGTCCACCACGTACGGTCAAAGTGACGGCGACGAAACTTTGTCGGAATTCGGCTTCAAAATTAAAGAGGAGAAAGAGGAACAAGCGGACGAAGCTGTTAAAATCGAGTGCCGCCCGCAGATAGAGGATACTGATGTATCAGAAGAGGATGATTCTCAGAATGACGAGGAATGCGTCATTCGAGCACCCGTTGTGGTCAATGTGACGCAATCTCCCGATGAAACTATTACATCCACATGCACAAACACGTTGGCAAAGATTTTCCCGCAAGGCTGCGTATTTCATGGTCCCGTAAACATTCATATTTATAACCATCTTCCAGCTCCACCTCCGCCAACAGCTGCGCCGATGTCATCATCACCCTCATCATGAGATTGTTGAAATCCAGATAGATGTGGCTTTAATTTGCTTTATACATGGATCTGAATCATTTGCTACGGGTGTTGTGGAAGTATTTGCTCCCGTTTTCGGGATAATCAGCTATATTTTAGCCTATAATTCAGGTTAGATGGTGACAAGAAATTTAAGGAGGCTTTTTCATTGATACGATTCAATTTCGTTATAACGATTAATTTGGAAGTGATGAATCAGTTTTGAGGCGCTTTTCAAAACTGCTTTGTTGAAGTTGTCTAAATATCATGAAAAATCGTTTCACAGTATTCTTTTATGTAGCTGGCAGCAAATTTATTTCAATCAGTGATAGGCCAATAAATTCAGTAAGTGGCCTATAAATTCAGTAAGCTCATGAAAACATGTCTAAAGGACGTTGTGGACTATAATATAGCCAGGACCAGATGAAAGGCATGCACTGGACGAATATGAGAAAACAATTTGTTATATGTAAGTGGCAATAGCATATACTGATCTTCAACAGGCCGATGCAGTCCCATTGTTTCTTACTTTTCGTTGTTTCGTCATGTAGGCCTAGTTACTATCTGGTATATGATAGTCTGTGTCGACCCTAATAGTTCTTTGTTTTTAAGACATCCAAATCCCGATAACATCAACAGTACATGTGAATTTAAGAAACAAAACATGTGACCACACATTACTTGTACACGCATCATGGTACAATTTTTTTCTATAGGGAAGTTACATGTACATTAATTCCAGAAACGCGAAATATTGGTTGATTTAGGAATAGCATGATCATAGCCTTGCATGTTGACCACTTTCCGTCCTTAGATGACCATCTCTGTCACTAGCTTGGCGATAAAACACTATTATACAAGCGATATCTTCATTTTTACATGGTAGATTGAAACATTCACCATTATCTAGCTTTCTTAATTGTCTTATAAAAATTGGCGTTTATTTATACAAACATAATAGCAACGATGGAACAACTGAAATTATATCCCTGTTCTTTTATGAACTTTGCCTAGAGGCAAAAGCTTTCACTGCTGGCCTCCTGGCAAATACGTTGCTGCAATCGAATATAATTTGATCTATTGCCACATTTGGTATTTTATTTATCCCATTTTATTACTTTTTTTTGTAAATGTCGATGACATTTAAAAAGTGAACGTTTGCTAATGATTATTTGATCATCTACGGATCTGCATACAATTTGAATGTGCCACCACTTGGCACAATGTTTTGACAAAATGCAGTTTTGGTCAAATGACAGTGCTCCTCATGAGTGCCGTATGCAGGATTTTTTTTCGGAAAAGCTCAACCTCATCTCCTATGGAGAAATTTTAAAAAATAAATTGGTCCGAGGTAATATGAAAAACTAGAAATTCCGGGGGATGGGACTGCAGCCCACCTCCCCTTATATACGGCACTGCTCCTCATATGTGCAGATCATGCTAAGTGTGTGATGCAGGGTAAACTTAGATAGCATTGTCAAAGAAACAAAATGCATCGAATTGCCTGGTAAATGCACTACTTATACTGTGTGGGCATTTAAGTAAATCGAGGAAGGGAACTAAAACGGCCATTTGCCACTATTCCAAGATAATGTTCTTAATAGCCGTACATCAAATGACTTCTTGTATGTACATGTATGCTCGTTTGCTGTATACTACTTAGTGAAGAGAATTTATAATGCTTAGTTTGGATAAGAGTCTCGCCGATTTAAATAAAATGAACTAATGTAATTGATTTTATACGTTATTCTTCGATTGTGGAGGTGGTTCTGAGCTAATTAGGATATTTGCGACGCTACGACAAATCCCAGGAAAATATTTACTGCAACTTGAAGTTTCCTAAAACCCAGAAATTACTTCCAATAATTTCACTTCAGTTATATTTAAAATGTTGAAAATGACACTATCACATAAAACAACACCTAAATGTAAAAAAGAAAAATGATTCGTAATTGAATAATAACTTGACACGTGATATGCATTGAATTACATTTTCAAAATCAAAATTAAACACAGCAACAAAATTGTGTATTTTTATTTCTTGAGGTGTGTCATTTCCACTTTCAGCCATTGAGTTTCAAAACTATGATTTGTTTCTGGATACTTTTTCTTTGGGACCAGAATTTCGTTGATATTTTTTGAGTTAAGCCCAATTACTTATTTTCACAAGCCGCAAGTTCAAAAAAAAAAAGACTCGCAATTTATACATGTACATGCCTGATGCCAACTGAAATATAATGACAAAAAGTTACCTGACATATGTTGCCACTTTGGGACGAGAGATGGCACAGCCATTGCAATTTGGAGCCCATGGGCGTGGCCACTTGGCGTACCGACCAATGAGCGGCCAGGGGATATCCTTTGAACGTGGGCTGTGGTCGTGGAATGAGTCATTTCGTTGTTTGGAATTGTGGCGATGTGTGGACCTGTTGCAGCCGTTTGGTTAGCGGATAAGCAGTTGCGTGAGATAAGGATTACTCTTTCGGTTTAATATTTGAAATTTACGCACGAATTTCAAATGCGAAGGCGAATTTGACCTATGAAAGATATCGTCTGGACTATGGGCAATGTTGAAAGTGCGAACCCCAAATCGGACCTTAGGAACCAAATGGCTCCGATCAAATTGCCAATGCCGGAGTCGCAGGAATTGGAAAGGAGGTTCACTAAAGTTCTGGTAAGTCGCTCGACGTACTTTGACCACTCACTGCGAACTTTGAACTTTGAATATTCACTACTTTTCCAGCTTCAGAAACTTCGAACCGATGGCTGTGCTTGCCCCTTTCATTGGCCATTGCGTTTGTAAACACAGCCCCCCTGCGGTCCTCTAGTTAGCCCTTCTTGAGAACGCTTTCCCTTAATTTCTGTAAATATTTATAATCGCGAGAGATACGCTGATAAGACATCAGATTTACGTAAGGGGAGCTCGATTATCATAGCGTATCTATGAATGCGTTTTTGTTCTTGCCTGCAGTCGTATGAACTTATTTTTTTGATGAATGGCCTTGCTATAGAACTTGAGGTGCAAAAGGAAAACTACATGCCTGTTGCAAGATTCTTCGAGTAACTCATGGAATTGATGAGTTGGTGAATTCTGATTATAGCAAGAAACCCAGCTGATGATGTTTCAACGACACTCAGGCATTGCAACAACCAGTTTAAACTAACTTTGGTGATGTACTATTGTCCGTTCAAGGAAAGAATGTACTGGGCTCCAACCAATTAGAGCGATTCAACTTATAGATTTGGTTTTTCAGCCACATTTCTCGTGCACGATACGCGTGTGAAGCATGAATCGCATGCATAAATGCAAGAATGTCACCAGGCTGGCATGAATGACGGAAACATTCTTTATAGTATTATTCCATACCACAACACAGGCCCTCCTCTGTGTACATGTCCATACTTTGTGGAATGGGGCCCTGACATGTTCGTGAGAAACATTCTGACTGGGCACGACATAGGCGTGTTTGGATGCAAAGCTTTTTGTTTAGGGTTTTTCAGCATGTCTGCTAATTGGCGTGAAATAAGCATATTCCCACCTGTTAATTTCGTCTGGGTGGTTTAATATTGTCGACGGGAAATCTTGCTTAATTAATGTGTTTATGCCCACTTGCCGCGGGCCGAAGCCATTCCCTTTCCATTGCCAAGATGAAAAACTTGTTTTTCAAATATTTCTCTTCAGGTTTGTATCGCGCTGAACCGAGTATCAGTAAGTTTCTTTAAAATACGTTTCCAACTGAACAGATGGTGGGGAGGTTTGAGGTCACATCTGTCCTAATATGAGGAGGAGACATGGAGGGTAGCCACAAATCATACTGTCATAGTCACTTTCTGTTTAAATCTGGGTTTTCAACTAGGGATCTTCCATAACCGATATTGAAAAACATTTTTCTGCATTTTTGTCACTGTCAAATCGAAGCTGCTATTTGCGTGCAAATTTGTCGTATTCATCCTGTGAAAGACTCGGTGCGATTTCATTTCTCTTTGAAAATCCGGTTGCATTAAATAGCCCACTTCATTAAACCTTGATTTTGATTAGGGTTTGCTAGTCCCTCATGTTGCACGATCCTCCCAGGCGCAATTTTATTGTTATGATAATGGGGGAAAAGGTACTTTCGAGCACGTTTTCGAAAGTGCGAGACACTGTGTGGCAGTCGGGCTTCCACGTGAAAGATAATTAAAATACTTTTACGAAGTTAAAAACAGCGTGTCTGAAGCTCTCTTAAAACTACAAAAAATGCGTCCTGCGGGGATTTACTTATCAAAATTCCCAGATAAAGTTAACGGCCGCAGGAAAAATGACTAATATCCTTCGAAATTTTCGGCAAAAAAATCGCTTTCGCAATTCCGTTGCAGTGACATTGTCGCCAGTGTAAAATGTCGAAAAAATTGCTTTCCCCCGAAAATTTCGATACCATTCTCGATATTGGCTATTTGACACCGATTCTTGGAGCACGTGCTGGTTATCTTTAAAAGGCGCGTCTCGCGTTGTCATGACAACCACCGCGATTGCCGGGTGTGAGGAAAATTTTCGGAAATATTTCTCAAAACTGGCTGACGCAAAATGTACCGACGTATCTTATCATTTCCCTTTTTGTGCAAATATTTCGGCTCACACGCACCGTTCGTTCGAATCTCCATATCGGGCAAATTATATAGACTTTAACATTCGAGGATATGTTAGGGGAAATTTGGCCGCAACAGTATACACGCAATAGCTGTAGAATTTCAAGAATAGAGGATGCAAGGTTCTCCGAAGTTTTCGTCCATACAAACCCCCTGACCACTAAAATAGATCTCTCCAACGGCACGGGGTTAGGGGTGTTAGGTGGGGAATGACCGAACATAAGCGGGGGAACACCCCTGTCACAGGGGCTTAGGATACGAGCGTGAACTTGGGACTGGATTCCCCCATCAAAAACAATAAGCCCATTCATCAACGAAGTCGACATTTTTTCGTGGCACTGTAACCGAAGTGAGGGACTGAGATTAGCTATATACAACGTACATGTAGCTATCTTCATATACAAGCCTGCTGGGCTGTACGTACATGTACTTGTATCTCATTCGTAATTAAGACATGCGGGCTTTTGACCATACAAGATCTGCGAGATGATGACCCATATAGGATTCCTGGTATTGGTAATGGTTCGCTTTTTAACCCTCTTTATTTTCGTCTCAGTGACTCGCTGACCACAGGCATGAATTCCCCCAATAAAAACAAGAGCTGTCCTGGTTCTGGACTATCACTGCTTTTTCTCTTCTCTACGCCTTGTGTAAACACTTTTGAAACTCACTCGAATCAGGATCAATAGCGGGTTGAGGCATTACAAGCCCAGATAATCCTCGGTTTGATCACTGCAATTGCCGTCCCTTTCAGCCCAGTCTTGACCACAATGGCAAGGACACAATGCCAGCTGATGCTCATGAGATTTCGAGTTAGTAGGCCCAAAAGGGATGTCCAATCGGTTTCCGGCTTAAATTTCCTATGTTGGACTTGCAGTGAAAGCCAGAGGATGTCGCCAACGGACGTGTTAACTTGTTTCTCGTGCTTTAGCAGCTAATTAACGTCGAGAAAGCTGAAAGGCTGCACTCATGTCATTTCCAGAGAAATCATTTTCGTAACACACGTGCCAACTAAAGCTGAAGTGATTTTACTTCATCGGGATGGGACTTGTAATACCGTAGTTCGATAGAATGTCGCTTTGGGATAAAATGGTTCTCCTTAGCGAGCTTGAGGTTCGATCATAATAATCAACTATCTCCTAATTTATTCTGTATACCAGTTTGTCGTTACAAAAGTATTTAAACGTTAAATTAATTGCTTATAAACTAATATTTCGGCTTTTACGTCAATAGTAATTATGTGTCGCTTATGTGAGTGTTCCCTGTGACGCATCAAACGACGTTTTAATTGTGGTCTTCTGCTTGTTTATAATTTATATTCTTATCGGCGCTGTTAGTGCCACATTGTACAATTGTAACGAAGGCATTTTAGCGGTTTCACTCAATTTTTATTCTGAAAATTTGTTTCTGGAAACTAATCTCAATTACCGTGCATATACGTGCTTTGATATGATTCATACAACTACAATTCTGAAGCCCTGACCTTAAAAGAGTCTTGGAATTTCCTTGGAAATTAGGCCAGTAAAATCAATTGTCCATTAGGAATTGACGTGTGAGTTTTGGCGCAGGTTTATTTATGTTAGAAAATTGTTCTTCGACTTACAAGCGCAGCATTACAAACCGCAATAATACATATTTAAAAGAAAATATAAGCTAAATAAAAACAATATATATGGTACATGTATCAATAAATGCCAGTTCGTTAAATTGTATTGTTACAAAGCATTTTCTTTTTTGCCAGGACTACCTTGCTATTTTGCTTTGACAAAATTTCAAACAAAAATTCGATTTATTGATTAACGTAAAACGAGTCTGCTTTCCAAATTTTTGCATGGAAGCATTTCCAGCATTTTTTTCCTATTTTTGCGAAAATAAACGTTTTTGACAAGCAGTGCGTTTAGCATCCAGGAAGTTAAGAGCTGATTTTTTTGCGTGCTCGTGTATTTGTTCTTCTAGTTTAGTTATGAAATGTATTTTGTCTCCAATTTTTGAAGGCGCCTTCATTCAAGTTTTTGACACGTCCAATATAGCATCGTGCATCATTTATATCCATTTAGGAAACTGCATAGACGAGTCATTGTTGATTGACACAAAACAAAGGACTTTTATTTAAAAATCCATTCTCGTTAAATATAGAAATAAATATAAACAGATACAGGGGTAGTTTCACTCACTTACCCTGGGCAACATCTCGGGAAAGTAAAAAGTCACTGGCGCTTTATTTAGCAGGGAAAAACGAGCCTGTGTCTAATGTAACTAGTCAGTCTGGCCAAAAATATACTGTGCTCAAAATTAACCCTTGTTCCGATTTCGTCTGCATTTACGTTGATTTACAAGTCTTTCATTATTTAGGTTTTCAATTACGGTTACTTATTACTTCGGACTATCGTTCATTTTTATAATTGAAAAACCTTCGTGTAGGAGAAAGGCCCAATTATTTGAAAGTCCTGGTCTACAAGCGGCCCAAATTAGGCCATTTTAGCCCACATAACATCGCTGCCTTGTGTGTGACCTTGTTTTTCTTGATCCAAATTATGCCGCGACAACTTGCACTGAATTGGGCTCAAAATGGGCCATCTTAACACGTGCTATATGCTAATACATGTAGCACTGAATGAAAAATGTATATTCAAATGCGGTTGTTATTACAGATTCAGTGTAGACCAATTGATGTTGAACCATAAATTTGGCAACCTAGTAATAATGTTTGATTGTTAGGTTACTTAATTGTTAAGAACATTAATGGTCAGATGAGATTTTCAAATGTTTTTGAGTAGCGAACGTTGCTCATGAATCCAATACATACATGTACATTATACTGTTGTCTTCAAATTGCAATGCATTTAACAGAGGTAGCCAGTTTTAGCTTGGTAGCCCTATTTCACGATTGCTGCCTCGGTTAATGGCGGGATAAATTCATCACGCCAGGTATAACGCATACAGATCATAGCATTGAGGAAACAAAAGTATTATTCAACGTTACACCCACGATAATTGTCAAAAAGGCATCTTTTCTCTACTTAAAATGGCGTGCTTCGACTTTTGAAACAATGGGCTTTATTAACTACGGTTCCTTGACTTTACATGTGTGGCGAATGAACTAAAAAACCAAATTCAGTGTTTAATGCGTACAAGATGGTGCATTGACTGTCCGCCTAGACAGGCAATGAAACGGAAGTAAGAGTGAACGTCTTCAAAAGTTTATGAAACGTCGCTTCCTATATACATTGTAAGCATATACGAAGAGACCGGGGTGAATGTGATCATTTCAGCCAAAACAGATAACACGAATACTCAGTTTTAGCCCCAACAATAATGTAGTTAAACCAGGAAGTGGATATAGACCGGAGACTTGTCTAGGGTGTCTTATTGGCCGTAGTATCCTTTGTAGCTTACACATGAAAGTTGTCCCTTTGTTTATCAAAAAGCGTTTTGGGGGCTCTTCGACGATATTCAAGTATTAATGCAACATGAGACTAGGCCTGCTATTTTTACGCTACACCAATTTGTTCAAGGTAATGTGGACCTACATCATTGTAGCTTTGTGAAGTGTCCGCTGGGAGTCTATTTGCACCTTAATTGCTTCGTTATGAACCTTAATGGGCTGCCATGATAAAGACCTGCCTATCTAATAATTAAAAATTCATTGGTGTACATAGCGCATCGTTATTAGATCTTAGTCCGCAACTTTGTATATTTTAACAATTCGGGCAATCTTTGCTTTGGCTACCAGCTCGTATATTGCCATTTGTACCTTTCAAATATCCCACTGATGGGGAAAGGCCTTGGTGGAAATGCACAGTTGAATATGATGATGATAATGACACAACATGTGTTGCTCATTTTTCCGACAATATCATTACGATCTGAGAAAATTTGTCTTACCTCCAATGGTAAAAAGTTTGAAATAATTATGTTTATATTTCGATTTCCCCATAGAAAAGCTAGCTCATAATGCCTTCGGCCATGTGGAAAAGAAAATGAGATGCATGTTTTGGAGCAATATGCTACATGTAGTAGGCCTAATATTTTGCAACGTAAATTACATTTCTCGTCAATTAATTTTGATACTTTTTGCACCAACTGCAGAGTAATTAACTTTGAAGAAAATGAGATTTGCATTTCTATTCTATGACAGTCATTTACGAGCGCCTCGTAATATGCAAGGCCTTAGCAGGTTAAGCAAATCCACGTAATACTTTGGGTGGAGCATCATGTTTCATCCATCGGTGCCTAATAATCAACGAGCGCAAATTAGAAGTACATAAAAATATTCCCCAAATGGGAATCAGTTCGTGAAATCGACGTAAAAAAACGCGTAAAATTCGGCGATTGTGCTGCCAGAAAGCAGTTTTTAAAAAGCGAAAGGCGTTTTATGGATTAATGAGTTTTATTGGAGCTGGTGCTCCTGTTGCACCGTGTCCGTTTAACAGGTCATTGGTCTTGCGGTGAAATTTGCTTTGGGGAATAGCAAACTCGTGGATGTGACCCAGAGATTATGCGGGGCAGTCAATGATGCTAGAAACGCCACACGAAACAGAAAGACAGCACGATAAAGGATTAAAATCGTAGCCAGTTCCCATGTCTGAACTTCGGTTATCATGAACGAGCTCTGAAAAGTTTTGGCACCGAGCAGGATATCCCTTCGTTTGATATAAGCCACGGTGGTGCCATATGTTCCCCCCCAAAAAACTCCCCGAAAAGCAGCCATATTTCGATGAAATGCACCAAAGTTCAACAACCCAATGCGCAGCGCCAGTCACTTGATATATATCATCCGCACTCTATAAATAAATAAGAATACAATTTTCAACTTAACCGCAAATACCTAGAGACGCACCCGCTGTCAGCCGAAAAAACTGCCAAACTTTCCAATCTGAACAGTTTGGCGTTGTTGGGAGTTCGTTATTGGAAATGCTGAACATCTGATGACCCGCAGGCAGGCGCCCGATAAATAAACAGGAATTAACATGGGAATTCCTGTTGCTGAAAGTTACCGATTTCCATTTCTCTAGTACTTCGAAAAACAAAAATGTGAGTTTGCAAAATTTTGTGGTGCGTTTCAAGCTCCGTGTAAACTACACGCATTTGAAATATTGAATTGGAGCTATGGAGATATTGTGGTATACGCCTTGAAAAAGTCAGGGAAATTCAACATATCGATCTTACATTTGCTTTCACATTGCTACATGTTTATTTAATGGTACACAATCTCATTATGAATTCTTTTTTGTATTCATTGTGCACTGTAGGCCTATATCTCATAGTTTTGCATTTTACATCTACATGCATGTACATATGTAATGTATGTAGTCATCGTGATCAGGGAAATTTGTTTTAAAATCTGGAAAAGTCGGGCAATTTGAAAATTTCATTTTTTTGGGATAACCCTGGATGAATAAAAACATTATTTTCATACATTTTCATACGAGTGAGTATTTTGTTTAAAGATTTTAGAAACACTTCGCGACTTTATATAGAAAACTATGATTCAACGCAATCTCCCATGTATATGACTTTGAAAATTTCTCGTTTTTCTCTACGAAAAAAGTGTGGCGGTAGATTGAAAACATTTTTCGAAAGTTTGAACAAGTTTCTACAACATCGTATGCTTTCTAGGGAGTTTTTGTCCGAGATTAGTCATTTTTCCAAAGAAAAAAGGCCAACTAACTGAAATGCGAATGAGTTCATTATCAAGCCGCAAAAAATGCGCAATTGCATGGTTATGCTCCATAACTTTTCCAAATAAAAGTTGCGTATTTATCGTTGCGTGACTTTTTCGGTGGCGAAAAGTGCAAGAAGCGTGGCCACGCGCTCGCATTTCCATATCGTAAACTCGCATATTTTGAAAATAACTCATTTTTGGAGCAAAAAATCAGCTCATCAAAAATGGCTAAACCATATGATAGCTCGCCTTCCTTGGTTTGCGAGAAATTGCAAATGGCGACGGAGCAGTGACTGCAAAAGCCATCAATGCAAACGGAGGCGTTTTTATGCTGGGGAGAAGCTGAGCTGCTTTGTATTTAAATTATTTCCGATGTACAGAGAACATGGACATGAAGCTGGAGGTTTTTTTGGTATCAGCCTCATCAAATGACTGAGTGGAGTCAATTACGTTAATTGGCCACGAAGGTCACGAGGCATTATGCTGTCGACTGTGGCGTCATCTACTTGTGCAACTGACTATAGTAGAAATACGAACTGATGGAACTGAAGGACAGCCAATCAGAGAGGTGTCGCTTATCGATTAGGGATTCCTGGTTTTTAGTTGAAAGAAAAATGGCTGACGCCTCGAGCTGAAGCGCCTCCAATTTTTATTTTTTTATGTTGAGCTCCTTCCTCTCACCAGTGGCGCTGTATGCGAAATACTAGACATAGTCAATCGCAAACTGGCGATTGGATTCTATTGGTCGGCGCTTTCAGCCCAGTTCCATCACGTCGTGGTTCGTCACTGAATTGATTCGTATACATGTACATTCAGCATCATACCTTTGGAATGACCGATTCTTAAACGTTAATTCGTGCCGCGAATGGAATCTATGAAACACCTTTGGTACTCAAACAACTCCTCTGCACACATTACTCAGATTGGCGGTTTTCCAGTGAATGCTGCTCGTAAATCAATGCTTTCAGCGAAAGTTAGCACTGGTGTGATTGCTTTCTGCGGTGATTACTTAAGCAATCAGCAAAGTAATCAAACCAACGAGAGGATTGCTGGGCCGAAAAGGCATTGCCATCACGTGCAATTGTTTTCTCTCCAAAATTCATTATAGGCACGGTTGCCAAATACATTTGGAAAAGGTTAATCCCCCACAATATCGCACGGAGAAACGCAGGATTTATTTGTTGAATTTTCGATCAGAATTGGTTTTTCAGCATGCGTGGATTTTGCATTTTAAAATTGGAGCAAACAGAATAGCCATGAAGGGCGCACTTGCTCCACACAAGGTTGTTTTGGGACAAGGTACACTGTAGTTGATTTCCTGCATGCATTGTGGGTTTGTTGCATACAGGTAAATGCATTTCCATATAAAAGATCCATTTTTTTGCGTCGCATGGTCGTCAATAATGTGTTGGCCATAGCCTAAATTGTAGCTTTTCTGTTCAAACCTTTTGTTTGTCATTGGGAATAAATGCATTCAATTCAACGAATTGAAGTCAAAATTGGCCACCGACTATTTTGGGTGCTCGAAATCATTGATTAACAATTAAAACGTTCGACGATAGGCTACATCCTATAGTTACATGATAGTAAATAGCATCGACATTTAACGTTCATTATAAATAGTTGTTATTAGTGATGGAAAGACAATTTTTTAAATTGATCATTAGTGAATGTAGAGAAAATAATTATCTCCGGAACATGCACTTTAAGGATATGCAAGTCTTTGTCCTCATTATTGAATCTATATTGTAGATTTTTGCATTTTGTGCGTGTCCACATTGAAAGCAAAAAAGTTCAACTACATGTACATTGTTATTTTGCTCTTACTGGACACCGAAAACATTAATAAGTAAACCTACTTTTACTGTCAAATAAACATGTAGGGACTAAGCTTACGAGTTTCATCCTTGAATGGGTATTTTCAGTTTTTGTCATGTCATGTCTAAAGTATAAATTGATCCATCAGTTGATCGTTGCCACCTGTTAATTTAATAGCAAGAACGAAAGTCCAAGTTGTAGTATGTAATCGTTACCAAGTTTCTGTGGTATTTCTTTCTTTGCTCGTATGGATGGCTCCAAATTGTTGCCACTTTTTTTCTCGAAATATTTAAAAATTTCGTCACGTTTCACTCGCGTAGACTCATCATGACGTCAGCATTTAAAAACTTGCTAGTTGTTTGCAACAAGTCGTACCTTTGTTCAATAAAGTTATTCAAACCTTGATTTTTTGTGGCCGGTGCTTAGGAGTGCAAAACAAATTCAAGCAACGAAAAATGAGTCAGACCAAACTGGAAGTGTATTTTCCAGTTGCGAAATGAAGTGGAATTTTTAGGAAAAACACTGATGCTCGGTTCTGTTAATAAAGTCACGTGATAAGTTTACTTATAATTGAAAAAAAAATTAATGGATGAGGATGGCAGGGATTTGGCGATTTATCTGGTTGAATACATCTATTTAGGACAAGGATAAAGATTAGCTAAGACAGTGCATATGACAGGATTGAATACGAAACTGATACTTTTAATTGACTGTAATAAAATATTTTTTGGCATCGTAGGCTTATAGGGCTACAATCTGTTCGGCTTTTTAGTTGCTGTAGTTATTTTGAAAGGATTATACATGTACATGTACATGTAGATCTGGCTATAACTGAGCAGACCTCACAACCAAATAAACATCAATTCATCCATTTTAGTGTGCTGGATACAGTATACACAGTAACCACATATTAAAATCGATGGATTGAAACTTAGTCTGAAACTAGCTTCTTGCCTATAGCTTTTATGAGGATGTTTTCGTAATTACCTTGTTCGTCCAGAATTGCACCACAGTTCTACCTGAAAACTTGGATGATTTTTTTCTGCGCTGATGTACTGCAGTTAATCCGCGACGTGAAATTACAAGGTTAATTGCTGTATTACTTACTATAAAAGCTTGTTTGATTGGCACTCAATCTGGACTGACTCATTCATTTTTTGTCACCCAGGCATTGCGCCTATTATTAGGTGACTTGTTTATGCCATAGAAAGTCGCTTGTAACATGTGTCCTTTGATTCTGAATGGCTTGATTCAAACTATATGCCCTGCCCCCTATATCCTTTGGTCTATAACTTATGATATGCCGTTCTATGCATACGACAGGAATTGACCATAAAATGGCCATATGGGAACCCATTTAGCACTTTGGTGCGAAAGAACCAGGTTTTATTAAACCATGACAAGCAATATCCTAGGCAGTAAGTCGGGCTGCAGCAAATAAGGGAACCAATTAATTAAGTTTGCCACAACAAAATAAATATTGGACGTATGGTCATAGCAGTAACCTTTCAGAGTTTCGAAATAAGTCCCAGTTGCATTGCCCAGACCCATGGAAACCATGCATTTATCCCACGAGCTTTGTTGATGCCTTATTTTGTCTTTTCTATTTCATGATAGTTTTGCCAGTTCTGTATGAGGACAGACGTTCTCTTTAAACTCTTAATGGTCACTTCGTTTTACTTTTGCATATACTGTATGTATAGTGGAGAACTACAATGTCAGCTCTTTCGTTTTAATTCGATTCTGAAATGGGGAAATTTAAAAATCACATATAAACTGGAAAGCTTGGTCGCGGAAGTAGCAAAACCCACCCACGAAAACAGGATGTTACAATGGGAAGTGAGCAACAACGTTGCAAGAATAGAACATACTCAGTATGCAAAAATAAAGCACTTATTTTTTGCCTAGCCGTAAAGTCATTCATATCACGGTGCATGAAATTAAAATCAATCGTAAAAGTATAATTCTGATGTTGAAAATTAGTTTTGTAAGCAATCTTTTGGTGTCAGTTTCTCCGTTTTATTCTATTCATTGCTAGCATTTTAAAGATTTGTTGGTGGTCACGGTTCCAATAGCAAATATTGTTATTTCTTAAGTCAACGCTACTCCTTCAGCAGAGATGGTTATGTACCAAATATAGGAAATTAGAAATAAAAAGGGCTATTCTGCATGTTAGCCACCATCAGAGTCGATAAGAAACGGGCTTACTTACCCTCACGACTCGTAAGCTGGCAGTGATTGCCTGGCGGTTAGGGGCAGCTAAAAATCACATGTTTAGATTATGTTAGGTTTGGTGCGGTTATATTTTTTTCTTCTTAACTTGTCCGGTTGCTGACTTTAGAGAGTTTAGCAACATTATATTTCTAGGAACTTTAACTTCGCTATAATTCTTAGAAATTGTTTTCCGTAATGGCTTCCAAAATTGCACCATTTCAGATCCTTGAAGTTGCATTTCAATCTGTCCCTAATTACCGAATTAGGGGCTATTGATGCAATGCTTTCTAATTTCCTGGAATTACTAGCTACACTATTGTGCGTCTTATATGTACGTGTATGTAGGCCAAAAAGTGTTAATGTTTGTACCACGTCCGGGTGGAAACGAGAACTGCTTGAATGCTATGAATCATTGATTTTTCTGAAATCACGTAACACATAAATGGTAGATTCCGGGCAATTTTTTTTTTCAGGAATACATTTTTATTCAAGTTTGATAATAAGGATTTATTACCTGCATGAGCTATTTTGGCGAAATAATGTAGGTAGTTCGTCAAGCTGAAAAGCAATTTGGCACGGACCAAGTGGTGTTGTCAAGCGATCTCTTGGCAACCTTCGTGAATGACGAGAAAACATGAAATTATATTTCATGGAATACAATACTGATATGCGAATTTAGCGTCCCGTCACACAATTGAACCGTGGCAATTAACTTAGCTCGTAAACGCATGCATGAAATCAAAAAATGGATAAGCTGCATTGGAATTTCAGGATGGCTTCGAAATTGTAGGTTACTCGAAGAAAATATTTTTCTATAATAAACTTGAAAATATGAATTAAAATACTGACATGTTTATTTGTTTACCCGTCTGGTAAGGCTGGGTTATTTTGGAAAGGCAAAGTTAACTGAACTTTTCGACACTGCTCAACCCTCGAACTGGTTAAATTTAGTCACCAAAATTGTCTTCTCTCTCAACCCTGTCGTAAAATGCTCCAGACCGAATTGATGAGATTCTTCATGATTCTATGAATATTTCGTGTTTAAAAGAACGCCGTACAATGTTATGATATGCATTTTCCCTTGGGGTGGTGTTTTTAACATCAAAAGATGCTCCTTTAGGTTATAAAGCTATACCTAAATATTGGCATAGTTTTCTCGAATGTGATATTTTTCAGGAAATTATAAAAGCCAATATCCGCATATTCAAGCTTTGGTTAAAATATCATGAACATGAGCATTATTACTTCACATAAAAGAACAAAAAAACAAAACTAAACGCATATAAATGAAAAATCATTGCTAAGCTATATAGCTGCGATGCAATTCATATATAAGCAAAGCCTTCAGCATAATTGTTCCGTAGATATTTCATACTGTACTTGTATTGATCTGTGGCACCTGCTGCATACATGCTATCGTCATCAGTTTTATTATGCAGCATCATATGCAAATATGGTTGATGTTGCTATCAGTTTCTTAAAGACATGTTTTCTTGAATCTTTTGAAGGAAAAAATAGACCACCATCCAACAGCTAAAACCATCTCCTCCCTATGTTGATAGATAAAATGCAGCGAAACGTTTTTTTATACCGCTTCCTGTTCTGGATTTTGTAAAACACCGATGAATATTGAACGATGTTTTTCCAGCCAACTTTGGGTTTTACTCATTTCCGTATTTTTACCGAGTTTTGGAAAGACTCACTACCGAGCCATAACATGTGACTGCTGTTTTCATTGAGAAAACTCATCTGCAGCCATTGGCCATGTCATTTCCAATAGCAAATAGCATGGACCAATGCCAGCAAAAGCTGTCACTTATCCAAACATTGATTTTTTTGGGTGCATCTAAAACTCTGAATGAACGTGTTTCATTTCATCTGTGCACCACAGGGTGCTGAAATATTTTCATTTGCTTTGGAATTACTTAACGGTTAAGGTTTTTATTTAAGGAGGTGCTATTTGCTATAAAAGTGAAAAATATGAGAAACAGCAGACATGACAATTAATTTTTCTTCAATGGGCTTTCAATCCTAGATGGAGTTGGAAAGAAAAACACAACAAACGTCTATCAAAGAATTTGTCAGAAATCTAGAGAAAAGCACTTTGGTGATGGCGCTGATCATTTCAACCAAAGGAAATTACTCCATTCAGTTCCTTACAAGATTTTCTGTATGTTTTTGGGATTGGCAAATTGCGAGTTGGTGAAGCAAATATTTACCGCTTTTACTCCATCTTCGTCGCCATTTTTGATGTTTCGTGTGTGTCCATGTCAAGATTGCTTGTTGACGGTCCCTCTGGTATCAAATAGTAAATCCAAGGAGATGCCAACAAACTCTTTGAGTTTTTTTTTTTTGCCATCCACCCATATGTGTTTATTGCAGTGTAGATGTATATGCTGTCTTTACGCTACCATTTTATGGTCTTGAGATTGAAAACCAGCATCCGCCCAAATTCTGCACGATTTGGATCGTTACATAAACCTATAGATATGATCACCTTGCTGTAAGCCTGCTAATTTTTATTCAAGTGTAATTTTAGGGCATTTGGTGTTGTGGGGTAATAATTAGTTTATTGTTTGGATCACCAAGATGAATGGTTGTGCTCTATCCAACTGACATAAAAATAAGGTACTCGAGATTCAGTAGTTAGTTCTCCTATAGATATGAACTGATTCAGTTTTGGAGAAAAATAATGCTTAAAATTTCATGAACCCATTTCATTCTCAATTTAAATGAATTCAAACTGATGCTTAAAAAGCCTGCAAATAAGTTGTAAAACAAGATTGTTAATTAGGCATTGCTATAGGAACATGAATGTTGTTGAACAAAATGGGCCAAGTAACTGATATGTTGAATGTTTTGTTTGCGATGGGGCAGAAGCATCGTTTAAAAATACTGTTATTGGCTAGCAGTTCTGTAAGTAGAGTATTTGAATTGGCAACTATTTTGGTGACAGGTGCACATAAATAAATTCAATAATATGACTTGTTGTGACGGCGACACACTTTCAGCTGTTTCATTTTCTTGTTGAAGAGTTGGCAAGTAACAGAAACAGTTTTACCCGTGCTAGAGAAATTAGGCTACTGAGCTTCTAAATCCTTATAAGTGTGAAAACTGCAAGGTATTGGTATGCGAACAGTACGCTAGATTTCATCCAATCTTTCGGTATTGAGTTTCTGGCGTCAGACTAATGCATATATCCTGTTGGCACAGAATTAGTGCATTATTATTTGTCACGTTCCTCGTTAAAAATTCATAAGTCCGTGTGTGCTTTGGAGAATTTCCCAGCAGTCCAATTATTTTGTGGTGAAATGACAGACGAAAATACACTGGTTAGCAATGAACTGCTTTTTACAAATGGTTATCGGCAGGGGTGGGTTTAGTATGATCAAATACTGCAAATGTTATTGTGCCTCAATAAAAGAAACGTCACTAAAATGAAGTGCTGGTGGTATGGACTAACATACCTAGCCTACATGAATAAAGCACAGTTGGCTTGGTAATGTTTTTGCTAATTGGAATCATGTTTTCGAAGATTAATCCTGAAAGTTATAGCAATATTTTTTGTCACGTTTTAATGCAATTCATTCATACATGTATATCGGTAGTTGAATGCTGACAAACGTTCGAAGAGTGATCAAATCCAGAGGCAGTATTAAAATTTTGTTGAGAGAAATGCTCTTTTTGTTTAGTGTCAGTACAGTCTGCCCCAAACGTTGGTTTGAAGAAACGTTAAAGGGACGTGTGTAATTGAGAACTTGCAATTCAAGAGGATATATATACCAAATGTTTGTGAAATAATCATCAAATGTTGCTAGAAAATGTTGCAACATTTAATATGGTTTACATTTAGCACAGTGGAAGCAACATTGTTGCGGTGAACTTTGAATATTCTGGTCTTCAATTATCCTTTGTTACAAGAATCATGTTTATGCAAGATCTGCTTATAAAGCTACATGTACTTGTAACTCTACAAATTCCGTGCGTTTTATAATAGGTTTTTTCTTGCACTTGTATTGCTACAACATGTAACCATCAATGAACACATTTCCTGTACGTACACATATGGCGAAGTCTTGATTTCCCATAGAGATTATGAAACTACATATTTCTGAGACCGCTATTCTTGAGCTATCAATGAAGAAAGCATCAATGAATCCTAAATGCCTGTATTGTACACGAAGTATAATGCCACATCCTAAATAAGTTCTAACCCACTTTTGAAGATTTTTTTTCTGAAACTGAACCAAAGTTGTTTGTTAAAATAAACAGATGGTTGGCCATGAAACTAATAACATATATACTTGAATAGCGTTCGTAAAATGTAGAGCCACAATAAAACGATGAATAGCACTTAATACAGCCTCGATGCGATGAAAATGTTCCTTTGAATGGTTCACAGATAATTTAATGTTATCACACGGTTGATGAATGTGTTATATTGGACAAAGGATGAGTGACGTTATGGGGTAGTTAGTAACGTCATTGAATTTAAATGAAATGTTTCTATACTTAGCTTGGAGATAGTCTTAATATACCAATTCATGCAGTATGTCTGATTTGACTTCTTGCAAATTTCCATTTGCTCGTCAGCATTAGCGCCTATATCGATCTGAGAATTTGCAGTGCTGATTTGAAAACTTCTGAGGTGCTGTAATTCGTCACCCGCTGCTACATTTACTCTAGTAATTTCCCTCCATCTTTAACCGCAAAAAAGATTGAATTTCATCGGCCTGGAAATGCACGATGCATGGGAACAGTTTTACACGAGGGAGTATTGGAGTGTGCACATGTAATGAAGTACCATGTAAGCTACCTGTGCAGGGGTGCGAATGTGAGGTTAATTTCAGATGCATAAAGAGAAGGATGTTCGCGGATCTGTTTAATCTCGCATGTACCAGATAAATTCCCCTTCGATTGTTATTAAAATCGTGGTTGGCTGAACAATGCAGTGTCCACTGACCCGCGCCAGTATCAACTGCCTGTGTTGCATGGAGTCCACCCATGCCTCTCCTGTTATTTTTTATTTATATTTAGGTTGCAGCAGTGACAACTATTCACGCGAAGTTGTGACTCATTTCTATATCGGGCTAATTTTGCAACCGTGGCTTAAATGGGTGACCCCCTACCAGAGTAATTTATACACTGCCATCGTAATCTGCAGTTTGGTCAGAAATTTGAATAACTCAGGTTGATTTCAATGGGTGTTGACATAGTTTTTAGGGCAGGCTTTTATAGGTAAATTCGCTGGTGGGATTGTGCCATGGGAATTTCATCACATGTGCACAACTGCTATTGCCTCCCGTGAATGCCACGGTATTCAGGGATGGCGCAAAGAGACCTCGGTGGGAATTTATGCACACGAATTCTAATGGGAACCATTGTAGCATTTGTGTTGTTTGGAATTTTTCCTGAAGTACGCACCCGAAATGTGGAGTTCATCCAAAACATGCCAACATGATGCTTTTGTTGCTAAACGTTTTGATGGAGTACTTTTTTAAATTCTGACAACTTCAAGTGGTATCTCAACGCTGAACTTTACTGCTTTCTATGTAAGCCAAGGATGGCAGTGACATATGAAATTAGTTTGACAGTAGGTTTGCATTTGACCATTGACTAACTGTATAAAACACTGAAAGTTCATGGAATTGCTTATAGAGTTAAAAAAGTGCTTGGCTTGCTTTTTTACATACAGTGAATTGCAATGAACATGGACTAGTTACTGATATATTGCCCAGAGATGATAGTAACGAAACATTGCATGTACATCATAACCAGGTTGGTTGGTTCATGAAGTAAACATATGTTTATATCGGCGACAACAGTATCGTACTTGATCAATTCAAATTTCACGATAAATGGTTTAGGTTGGTTCCTATTAATCAACAACAGGTTTAATTTTCTTTTTCCATTCCGTAACTAGGTCTATGTACGCCTAGAGTTAAATTTATTGGTATTTGGAAATAAATGCATACATCGTACAAATGTAAAGTGATCCAATTTGTTTTCCTCGAAACAGCTTTTTGGGATCTGATTGTGTGAAGGATTTGAATGCTAGGTTTGCTTAGGTTTTATTTGCAGCAAGAGCAAATTCCAAACCACTCAGAAAACCCAGACGTGGCCATAATCCTTAAAATATGTTCCATATTGTGGAAAGTTCAAAATCAACATCGTTAGTCGACTTGTACGCTTGTCACCACGAAGAGTTGAATAAACCAACTTTTTTCCGAAGGGATTTTGTCATAAAAATGCGCCATAAATTATAGCATATTTCCGAAAGTTTTATTTTCAAGCTTAAAATACGTGAATGCCTGTGATTGCTGCGCGAGAAAGCTCTTGATATCAAGCCGACAATATGATAAATCTTGGTGATTCAGATCCGTTTCACTCACACTTCATTAGGCTATGTGTTCAAATACTTTTCTTGGCTCAGCTTCTTATAAATTGCATGAATTTGTAAGGCTGTCGTTAGTAAGAACTAGTGTACGACCACCCTACATCATTTATACCGAACCATCTGTTTCCATTCAGTTCAATTAAAGACAGTCCAAGAAAACGAAAAAATTTGATTAAAATTAATAGAAATTGAATAAATATATTGGTAAACAATGCTTTTATCAAATATCTTTTTAGCCCGGCAATAACATTGTACAGCATGTTGCCTATATTTAGATACTTTACAATAGAAAAACGTTAAGCTTGTGCCCAAGCTTGATATCCTCTGCTGAATGCTATCATAAATCTGAAACAGAATTACTGTTTGTAGGATTATCGTGTTATTAATTGGCTTCTTAGGGGACTCCCAATTATCACCGGATTATAGTACACACCTTGAGATTTCATTGTTTTAATGTTTCGAATAACGTACGGCTCAAGCATCTTTGTTTTTATCCTATGCATTAGAGGAAACATCTGAAAGGTAGCCTATAATTAGCACTTTCACTCGCTGAGAAACTTGTTATTAAATTTGATTAATCTGAAGTCGCGGTTTGGCCGCAGCGCCCTTTGGAGGCGAAATTAGCATCATAATGAATGGGTGCGCGTTACTGTAAATTCGTGAGAATACCGTATATTTTTTTAATGAACATCTTTTAATTTGCACGATACACGTTATTTGCTTGCTGGGCTTCGGATCACAAGATTGGGCCAAATTTGAATTCTTAATTAATCTTGTGAATCTCCACCTTTGCAAGGGGAAGAATCCACCAGGTACTTAGCGCAGCACTACATGTAAACTAAACGAAAACTTTTGTGGTTGCCGAAACCAAAAATTCATGTTCAATACAAAAGATTGTTTAAAATGTCATTGGCTATCTGTAATCACGTGTAATCTGATCTACGCAAGATGGCGGAGATCTTCACACCTCGAAAAAATCACTTTTGAGGCCCATTTCGGACAGAAAACAGCCACGTACACATTAGATGGGATCTAAACTACCTGGTTTACGTCCATCTTACATCCAAACTTGAGTTTAATTTGATATTGACAGAAACGGCTGATTACAGAAGCCCCCAGATCTGCTAGATGGCGCTGCTGTTCATGCTTTTCATTTTCAAGTTTTTGGCATGTTTCTTGCGCAAAGCATGCATATAAATGTGTTGAATACAAAAAGTACTATACTTTTGTAATGTACTACTTTCGTTTGTAAAAATGTTGTGTGGCTGCGCCAAGTCCCTACCGTGTCAAGGAAGATAGAATCATGTACTATCTGAAAATGGCATGTAATCAGAAGGCGTGTAAAATAAATCCATAGGCCATCAACAAGATTTCTGCACTCATTTTATCCAAAACTTTATACAAAACTATTAGATGTATCAAATGGCTCTCACTATTTTCAGGGTTCATACGCACCTGGAAAGTCAGGGAAAATCACGATTTTGTTGGAAATTCAGGGCAAGTCAGGGAAAACTATGATGTTTGCTGGTAAATCAGTCAGTTTATATAGTCTGTCACACCTCCCCTCTACCTGAAATATTGTAGAAATCCACAATATTACTATGCAAAAACATCTTGACTTATTCTGCAATAACCACCTAACCCCCTCTTTTTTGCATTGATTTCCAAAAATGTACTAGCTTTCCTCCTCTTGTCCACACTAAAATCACATGGCCCATGCCCATTGGCATAACTAGAACATTTCTCTAGGGGGGTCCATGGCCAGGGGCGGATCCAGCCACGGTCCTGTCTGCAGTGAAAACCATTTTTTGCGAAAATTTTGCAGAAACTGGTTAAAATTTACGCAAAATTTTTGCAATAACTGGATAACTTTTTTGCATTTTTTTTTTTTTTTATTTGCAAAAATTTCCCAAAATCGGGTAATCCTTTTGCATTTGTTTGCAAAAAAAAAATGTGCAAATACCAGTTCATTTTTTCATTTTTATTGCAAACTTTTTGCAAAAACTGGTTCAAAATCAGAGAATTTGACTTGGGTTGGTCAGGGAAAGTAAGGGAAATGACTTTGTAAATTTGAGTATGAACCCTGAAATTACGTCCAACCCTGTACATTCAGTGTACATGTATATAGCTATCGTTTACTGCAATTTCTGATATCTCGCTTTTCGGTGTGTAGGGTGTGTCAAAAGTTGTTTCGCCTCCCCATTGGGAGAGTGAGTTTTTAACACTGTGCAGCACGAAGGTTCAAAAATCTCTCATTTCTGACTAATTCCAAAGGAATTTCGAGCATTTTCCAGCGGGTGAGGCTGTGCTGCGCCAAAGATCTCAATCAAGATCTTCAATGATGCACCGAGGAGGAATAACTGGCAAGGTTAAGTTCACAGGGTGGAGCTCAAGGGGAAAATTGCCCACACCCACTCACTCGAAAAACCTCTCAAGTGCTCAAGTGCGCCATTTTGCGTGCTTTCGAGACTTTCGGTGCAGTACGGCTCACAATTGGGATTGTTCGAGTCGATGATGCATGAGCACGACTTGAGTGCACAGGTGAGGTCATCATGCCAGGGAGCCTGGGAGGAAGGGTTTTTAAAAACAATTTTTCTGCCCACCGACACCCTGCGCATGTAATCCCATCCCCACAGGACACGAAACGTCACATGTTTTGCGAAGCAACAAATAGGTGTTTAAGAAATGTCTTTGTTCTCCGCAGAACAATGAGCAGCCAAAGGGTTACGTTGTGAACTTGTGTGGGAGAGCAGACCAGTTGCTCCGCGACCCCCCGCGGAAGGTCAGTCGTGTCCAGCTGTTGCCCGCTGGTGATTTTCGGCGCTGGGAAATTGGACGTGTCACACTGCGCCAGACTAAATGGCCACCAACGGCGCTGCTTGTTTACGTCTTCCGGGGCGCCGTGCTCGGCTTCCGCCAAAATATAACCAGCCCAGAAATTCAGCGAAATGCTCAGATCGTTAACTGAGTGAAAGTTGCGTGGAATTCCACAACGGTTTGTCAGGCTGTCCTGTTGCAGCTTGACTTGTCCACTTGCCCAGTGGCTCTGATCGACCCTCCACCTGCCGGATTTTGCTCAATGGCATTCACGAAATCCTCAAATTGACCTGCTATTATAGTTATTTCTACTATAGCATATATATATAGTAGAAATAACGAACTGATGGAACTGAAGGACAGCCAATCAGAGAGGTGTCACTTATCGATTAGGGAGTCCTGGTTTTTAGTTGTTGAAAGGAAAATGGCTGACGCCTCGAGCTGAAGCGCCTCCCATGTTTTTTTTGTTGAGCTCCTTCCTCTCACCAGTGGCGCTGTATGCGAAATACTGGACTTAGTCAATCGCAAACTGGCGATTGGATTCTATTGGTCGACGCTTTCAGCCCAGTTCCATCTCTTCGTGGTTCTACTATAGCGACATCCCTGTAACATAGCGCAAGTTTTTGTTACAAGCCATACTGCAGTGAAATATTATGGTGTAAGGTCATGATGGCGCAAACCTACAGTACACAAGATGTTAACCACTAAGTTGAAATGCCAGTTTCGATCAGATTGAAAAAACAATAATGATTTCAATATGAATTATTTGAAAGTTTGATTTATTTGCAACACAGTAGATTGATAAAAATAATAAATTTGTAGTAATTTCAACATCGCTTATTGATACCATCATGTGCCGAACATTTTTACAAAAAGTCGGAACCAGCTTTGAGAGCTAAACTATATACTATATCATAAGTGTTCGTATTTCTTACGTATGAAGTAATTGGGATGACACGCTCGAGTGCTATGGCGAATAGTTGAATTGCCACAGTGGAATTTGTATGCAGGGCATGTACAGCATTGTTTGCATAAAAATTGCCACCAGTGCAACAGTGTAAGATAACAATCGACAATGCCATTACCACGTACTCTACGCTGTTATGTTTGATTTATTAAATAATGAATTATTGATACACCCAGATTCGCTTCAAACGCGTGCCTAGGAAGTCAGAATAGCGTTTAAAAACAGCTTTGTTCAACATCGCTTATGGTAATGTTGTGTGAAAAAGGTGACATTAAATCAATGAAGGCGAAATCAGATCAGTGACGTTACATTTATTACTAATAATTTATTGGCCAGGTTTTGCATGTATGCGTGTTATGCTTCGTGATTTCATTGTATTGATAAGTGTATGTAGGTTATGGTTGGGTTGGTGATCAGCAATGGAGATTAGGCTGCAGTATTGAACTAATAATCCACATGTACACTGTACATGAAGCGCTTACTTAAATGTGCATGCTACATAATTGTGGAATGGTATGTAGTAATGACTTCAAACTTTCACCATTTGTTTAACGGGAAAAAGATGAAGAATTAATGCAAATTATGCAATAATTGAAATGCGAAATACAAAGAGATCAATTTAATTAATGCAAATTCTGACACACCCGGTGAAATAAGGGCCGGTTTCCAGTTGTGAGATTAACGGCTGTGAACACTGAAATGCATGTAATATCAACTTGAAATTGATATACCGTGTATTATGTCGTCATTTGGGAAATACAATTTTAGACGATGATATCGTATAACATGATATAGAAAGGCCGGTGTATCATATTGTCGACATTTCAAAGGTTATGTTAACGTTTCGGTTTAATATTTCGTCAGGTAAAGCCATATTGGTCTTTTTTGAAACAACCTTTAATAAGGGGTTTTTCTAAAGGTGTGGGGGAAAAGGCTGAAACACAACTTCAATACCGAGCAAGGTTTATTCTGGTGATACTGTAATATGTTCAGCAGTAAATACTTTTGTTTTTGCTCAAAGTATGTGATGATTGTAGTCAACTACTGACATTTGTTCATATACAATTGCGTTAAATATTTCAGTTTCGCTTGTCTACTCTACTACTGTAAATAATCTTATCACTAATATTTTTGAATTGAACAAACTTTACTCCCATTTGTCGTACTGTTTTCGGCGCGTCGAAACAGTGTTGAAGTTTCATTTGAATTTTATTTAAAAAAATTAAAGATTTCATTAAAAAAAATGCAGGGTGGACATCCGCATACATGTATGTGCTGCGATATCGATTATTAAATTGATAATTTTTATGCAAAATTATCTTCACTGTTTATATCGTTACTTTTGGTCTCTGAAGCTCTTAATTTTGTAGTTCAAGCTTATTAAATAAATTTTGCTTATGATATACTGTATAGCTTATTAAAAAAATCCTCGTTTCAAATATTTAAACTCGTAAAGGGTAAATACGTATTTAAAGTAAAGAAAGAAAAAGACAACCACATTGGAATATATTTTATTTTATTGCTTTTTCCGGCAGTTTCGATATGTTTAATTTTTTATGTACCCAGCATGATGGTTTCCAAATAGATTTCGCTTTCAAATCAGGAAGACGTGGGCTTTTTTCGTTTTATGCCTCTCTAAATTGGAAGATTCAGAATGACTTTCTTAATATTACCTACATATTGAATGATGCTCGTTTCGTGTGGTAGAGTTTCTTAAAGCTTCAAAATACTTCATTTAAACGTGTTTAAAAGAGAGGAAAAACTTAATTCCAAGAAGAACTTTGTTTTAAAAAAGAAACAAATTGAGTGGAACTGCAAAGAAATTGTTTTACTTGACAAAAGCATCATTCAATTTTCCAAATCTGCATTTGTTGTCTAATATAATATTAATCTGATTTATCTGTATAAATAATTATTGGCCATTTGTTTTCATGGTCATTGTAAATGTGGAGCCACTGTTCTGCTTCAACATCATCAGTGTTGAGGTCTGTGGTTGCCTTCCTGCATCAATAGGAAAGAACTTCTCCACAGATGGCGCTATTGATCTCTGAGCATTAGAAATATATGGATGTCGTTAATCCTGTTGTTCTCGCAGGTGAACCCTGTCCGAGGCTGGTGCGGTGACGCCATATTGCCTAACCCAAAAGTCAACCGGGTTACTCTGTAAATCCTGGTTCGTACGTGATGATTGTCCTGATGTTCTGGACGAAAAGAAAACGATTTTCAAAGTTTTGACTCACAAGACGCCCACACTGGCGACCTCTACATGGGGCAAAATGCTAAACAAATGACCAAGGCCAACAGTCAGGGGTTTAGTCATCTACTCTGTAGGAGGTGTGTGTACTTGGTATTCGTAATCTTGGCTGCTCAGTTTGAAAATATATTGAAATTATGACTGAGTGGGAGTAGTGGATAAAAAAAGCAATTACTCGCGTAATGGAGTTAAGGCTTTGCAACTTGCAGGGGAGGTCAGTGGTGTTGTGTGTGACAGATTTGAGCCCTGACCGTAATTTACACCAGTAAAAACGCTCCAAGATGGCTACTGAGTCGAAAAATTGAATTTGTTTTCCACTGTCGGGGTTGGAAACTTAATCGTCTGTAGCCATGAGGCTGCCAAGCCAGGTCTACATTTACTGTTTACGAGGTTGTCTGCACACTGTTATTGACCTGCAAAACACTGCCGAAATGTTTTCTTGGTACTGGGTGTTTGTTACATTTTTGAATTGGCCATCTGAAATAAATAAATACAGATAATAGGCCACATGAAGAAAACCGACGCATCAGCTATCAGAGTAGAACTTGGCAAATATGAAGCAGCACGCGATCTTCGTACAGCATCATGTTTTAGGTTAAGAGCATTCACTCAAGAAATGGGATCCTGGTCGAGGGGGCAACCACTCTTGATATTTGTGTACACAGGAATTCAAAAGGAATGGGAATTCACAGGAATTCTCAAGAA
>JAQFYZ010000611.1:0-37397 GCA_034695085.1 Cylindroiulus punctatus | reverse complement strand
CCCACGACGACACTCGCGTATCACCCACGACGACACTCGCGTATCACCCACGACGACACTCGCGTATCACCCACGACGACACTCGCGTATCACCCACGACGACACTCGCGTATCACCCACGACGACACTCGCGTATCACCCACGACGACACTCGCGTATCACCCACGACGACACTCGCGTATCACCCACGACGACACTCGCGTATCACCCACGACAACACTCACGTAGCACTGGTGCTGAGCCGTCATTGAGCACTTTGTGAAGCCCTTGACGAACAGGGCGCCGATCCCCGTGGAGTGCTTTGCTGATCCTCCTAGAGCGCCTCGTTGATCTTCGTGGAGCACTAGTAGATCCCAGTGGAGCGCTATGCAGATCCTCATGGAGCCTGTTGGCAGTACTGCGACAAACCTAAGAAAAAATCAAAAGAAACTGGACATATTAACACACTGTTTGAAAAAAAGTCAAACTGGAACTATACAACCGTTAAGGTCTCGGTGGTGTTCATAGACGTCCATGCTGGCATTCATGTTGTCTCCATCGACTGGATCATGGTGTTGACCGCCGTCCAGCTTCAATCCCTTGCCATCGTCACATCCCCACTGTAGAGGTCTGTGTTGTCCTGAGCTGGTGTCCGGAAACGTGTCTACTATTCATGAGAGAGAAAAAAAAACACGCGGCCAAAATATTAATAAAAGTGAATGTAAATGTTCTAAAAATGAATGCCAACATTACCATTCACAGATCCTCGCTGTAGAGTGCTGTCATCCTCGCCATGGTATGCCGTGATGTCCTCGCCTCGGAGGCTAACTGGTGTCCGGTATCGTGTCTACTAGTCAAGAGACAAAAAACAAGAGCAGAAAAATTAACAATATGAATGAAAATGTAATAAAACTGAATGCATATACGACCGTTTGCAGATCCTCCAAATGGTGCACTGGCATCGACACTCACTGGGCCTTGGTGCTGATCGCTCACTGACGACGACACTCGAGACTCGGTGATACCCGTGGAGCGCTATGCTGATCCTCCTTGAGCGCCACGCTGATCTTCGTGGAGCACTGGTAGATCCCAGTGGAGCGCTATGCAGATCCTCATGGAGCCTGTTGGTAGTACTGCGACAAACCTAAGAAAAAATCAAAAGAGACTGGGCATATTAATACACTGTTTGAAAAAAAGTCAAACTGGAACTATACAACCGTTATGGTCCCGGTGGTGTTCATAGACGTCCATGCTGGCATTCACGTTGTCTCCATCGACTGGATCATGGTGTTGACCGCCGTCCAGCTTCCATCCCTTGCCATCGTCACATCTTCCATATCTTGGCGTCTGCCCTTGTTGGCATTTGAGACCTCCGATGCTTGTTGTCCCCCATAGCCCTCCTTATCTTCACTGTTGCATTCATGATGCCTCTACCGTTGGCCTCTCCGGTGGCATCTCCATCAAGGTCCAAGGCACTCCTTATCTCAACACCACCACTGTTTTCCAAGAGACATCCAGTACTACAGCTGCGCAAATTCCTCTCCAGGTGCCTGTTCCAGTTTTTAAGCGCTTTTACCAATAAAGTGTCTTTCGAGATTTATCCGAAAAGTTTCTCAGACCTATCGGCATCAATCAAGAGGGAAACTCTTGTGGCCAGCAAGAGTTTGTCGCCTCAGGCAGGAAGCTCAAGTCGCAGAAGCAATGTGGCTATGCGCCTAATTTTCCAGGCACAGAAAATCCAGTCCGTTTTGCTACAGTGAACGTTCTTTTTAGTGACGCAAATTAACATCGTTCTTCGACATATGAGGTATGTCCGCATGTCTGTCATGAACTTTCCAACAAGTCACACCACTTGTGCGATTCACAATACAGGAATTAATGAAAGTGGGAACCAAAGTCCATGTAATGGCATCACTGCAGATGTCATCAACAACTATTTTACAACAAACCTTCCTTTAACAAATTACGTAGTAACGAATTAACAGACAAAGACCATTTACCAACAAGTATGTACATGTAGCCACAGTGATTTTGGCGTTAAAATTGCCTTCTGGCATGTACCAAAGCGTCAATGAGAGGTACACAGCATACTGCCTGTTTGGTCTCATTCAGGAGAAATCTGGCCTCGGAAAAGCCTTTGAAAAATGAAAATCTCGTACAAACCAAGAACACAGAACTAGCGCTATCAAAACCTCTGGCTTCAGTCAATAAGAAAGCAGACTTCAAAAGCCTTCGGTGAAAATGGAAACTTTAAACCACCTCCAAACCACTTTAGCCAACGAGAAAGCTGCCTTAAAAAGCCTTTGGAAAATGGAAATCTCGTACCACCAAGAATACAGAACTAGTGCTATCAAAACCTCTGGCTTCAGTCAATAAGAAAGCAGACTTCAAAAGCCTTCGGCGAAAATGGAAACTTTAAACCACCTCCAAACCACTTAGCCAACGAGAAAGCTGCCTTGAAAAGCCTTTGGAAAATGGAAATCTGGTACCACCAAGAACCCAGAACTAGTGCTATCAAAACCTCTGGCTTCCCTCAACAGGAAAGTCGATTTGAAAAGCCTTTAGAAAAATCGGAAACCTTGTACCTCCAAGAAACCAGGACTAGAAATGAAACCACCTGTCACCAAGCCTGACAGCCAGCACAATCAAAACCATATCAATTAGCACAAAAGCCAAATCGCAGAATCCGTTGAAGTTTCAGACATCCAAGGCTATCGTTGTTTTTCAAAATGAGGTAAGTCTTCAGAAATGCATTTCGGCATCAACTGGAACCCATCCAACAAGTGAAAGCTGACACTACATCATGCTGTGATAATGGCGACGGGGTCATGTCGTCATGTCTTCATGTCTTGCATATGATGGGGCAGTGGTGGCTTTGGACATTGAGCAAGTCTTTTTTCTTGGAAAACTTCATTGAATCGAGTGGTCCTTCTATCATCCTGCATTGTGATGGCAAGTGCGGTATCTGGAAAAGAAAATTGAACAAAAAATGTATAGCAGTATGTTGTACAAAGGCTAAAATTCAATAATTATGGTGTAAACAGAAAATGAACTTCTTACGGCAAGCGGGCAGCGGTCGTAGCACATCAGTCGAGGGCTTCCAACCTCCAAGACTTGGACATTGTGACTGAAAATGCGTCCGTCCTTGCTGAGTATTCAGTGAAAAATGTAGGCAAATTTGGCAAATTCCAACTTTCAAAATGAACCAGCTGATTTGGCGAGGGCAAGTGGTTGAAGCGCCGTTGCTTTTCGTCGTCCGCACATCGATACGAAACCGATATCGATACCAGCGGGACCGTTCCGAAAAAGTCGTTCTGAAAAAGAAAAAAAAAGTCTCGATTTCGGTTAATTTCTCGCGGAAATAATGGCCGTAAACGCCGTCGCCAAAAGCTCATTCCAGCCGGTAACTAATATTCCACTGAATCGATAGACTTTCTTGTTTCTGAGACATTTAAAATGGTTTCGAATGACATCGGCATTTGTTTTGGCCATGCTTTTGGTGCATCAGACCCGTCAATACCTGGGTTATCCGGTCGTTTTTTTCAATTAAATGGTTATTTCAGGACAACGACGTGCACATAACTTACGAAGACCAGCAGAAAATTAACAAGTTCGCTCGTCAAAACGCCCGACTGGAGGATTTGAAAGACGAACTGAAAGGAAAAGAGGTAGGCTACACTGGAATAAACGCACGAGCGAGGGTCATCCATAAAAGCCAGGTGATAAAAGCATTGATCAAATGTCAACAAAATATTTCAGAAACAGCTACAAAACCTTGAAGACGCTTCTGACGAGTTGCTGATGTTGGACGGAGATGACGTTTCAGTACCATATCCTTTTTGGCTCCTCATTTATTGCCGTCATCGCTAACCCCTTTCGGCTGTATATTGCCTTCGGCCTATCTGCATAAGTTCTGCAAACAAACCATAAAGAGTAATCTTCCTTAACGATCCTACTTATCAGCTAGGTGAGGTTTTCGTTAGCCAGAGCCAAGAAGAGACGCAGGCCCTGCTGGAAGTCTCAAAGGAGAAACTGAAGGGCGAGATCGGGGCGCTGAAGAACCAGTGCGAGTCCATCAAGAGCGTCATGTCCGACCTCAAAGTCCAGCTCTACGCCAAATTTGGAAACAACATTAATTTAGATGCCGAGGACGACTGAGCCCGAATAATTGAACTGATGTAATCTGCAAGCTTTATTGACGTTTTGATAAATAATTTAAATCCCAATGTGAACAGTTTTCATTTTTTTAAACCCCAAAATTAAGAGGCTTCCCTGTTGATGGACAACAAACACCCTGCATGGAGTCAGAAATACTCACAAATATACAGTAACACATACATGCGTTATTGGATGTGGCATTTTTGTTGATGCGAATGGCCTAATTCTGTCCATGATCGAAAATTACTTTTTGCTGCCGGCTATCGCAAGAGGCTGAAATCATTGAAATAACTTAATGAGTAATTTTCGTGTCTGTCTTAGGGAATTATTTCCATTTGCATCTCCATTAGCATTATTTGTTAAATGGGTGTTAATGATTTTTCGACCAAAACTGTCTTAAAATTCGGTCAAGGTAAGAGTGTGAATTCGGATTTTGATTTGTCTCCCATTTTCCAATTTTCGTCCACAGATGGTGTTGCCTGTCGCATTATACGTTGGCGCCATCTATGTGGATAAATTACAAATTATAACTGGGGAAAATAACAGCCCAATTTTTTTTAAAATCAGCAATAGATGGCGTGAACCTAGCCAAACGTTTATCTCTTTAATTCGACCTCTTCCATTGCACTCGTACAAAAAACCAGCAAAAAACTCAACAATGAAATTACCTTCGTTTAGGGTTCGTTAGTATTAAAAACAATGATCTTATTATAATAATGCGGCTAAACTGCGCTCTACATTTCTAATAAAAATCATGAATTTAATTAAATAGCCGAGATGAATGACGAGATCTCAAAAGCGTGTAATTACGAGGCCGTAAGAATGGAAGAAGACAAGAACCTTTTGACTAAGTTCAACATTGCAAGAAAGCAGCTGACTTCGCATGCAACTGACATTATTGTTACTGAAAACGAGCCAGATGCACGCTCCTCCTTTTTCCCATTTTTGTGGCCGAAATGTTTGAGAATAAAAATTAAAAAAATTTCGCATTTGAAACATGGGTGGACGTTTCGTGTACTATGTACGAGATTTTCAACCCTGCCATTTGGCGTCGACAAACCCAATTTCGAGCAAAATTACTACCATTCACCTATCTGGGTGAGTTTTTATTAAATTGTTAAAGGCAAACTGGCGTCACGCGCGGTTATTCAATAACTTAACGAGAAGCACAACCCAATCGCCATGCTACAGGAGTGCATTTATTTACCTAGGCCAAGTGGTTTGATAGCTTTCTTGGTTCTGTCCTTGTGACATCAGCGGATCCACCAACAATTTGCATATGAAGTTGTTTACTGTGCAGTAGCCATCCTGAAATAAAAAACCAAAATCTGTCAAATCTGCGTACATTTTGATTACAGTCATGGCTTGCTGTCATCCTAGTTTGCATTGTAAATAAGGAGACGTTCAAGTGTCATGTCATCCCAGTTGAAGGGGGATTTGTGATGCTATTTTTCAAAAAAAAATTTCAAAAAAATGCTTTTTTTTCTGCACAATTGCAGCTTTAGTTACTCTTACAAACAATACTTGAAATCTTTTACCTCAGGGAGGAGGTGTTATGGAAAGCACCACCATGTGATGACATAATACATGAATAGTCCCTCAAGTGATGGCATCATCATTGAACAACCAAAATGTCGAAATTGCGAATGTCAAATTTATCAAAATTGCATAAAAAATGGTGTTTGAGTCTCAGAACAACACATTTTCATTTACCTGTACATGTAAAATGTAGTCAATTCCATAAGAGTGACTGGTGAATTAAGAGAAAATTACAGTATTTAAATGTAAAACAGATGAATTTTTTTGCAAATCTGGATGTCAAACTATGGATTGCAACCCAAAATTCTTACGAAGCCTTTACTTCGAAATATACCCTGCTGCTATGAAGCGAAGAATGTGTTTACATGGAGAATTAGTGGCGTTTATCTGAGCAAGTCATGCATGTAAACCAGTTTGCCTAGCTTACCAAGCTGACTCGAGTAAAGTCTAGGTAGGCAAAGCATCGACATGCACGACCTACTTAAATAAACGTCCCTAGAAAACTCCATGCATGTAAACACAATCATTGGTAAAGTAGGCTTCTCCAAACGGTTGACATGCTAGCAGTGATTGCCTGGCGGTTAGGGGCAGCGCAATAAAAAAATGCATGTTTAAGTTAGTTTAGGTTAGAATAAACACCAAACAACGAGTAGGATAATATTGCGTCCAAGCCCAGTCCACAGATGACATCTTTTTGGGGCGGCTGGCGAACCGAAAATCCCGTAGTTTGCAGACACAATGGGTGGACAGAATTATAAGCATCTCATTAGGGTCTCAATAAATGCTGACCTCGAAGGTCAAAGCCGCAGCTAAATATGGGTGTTGCTTCGATGCCTTTCGAATAACTAATTGATTTCAATTCGAGAGACAAGTCCCATACAAAAAAAAAAATAAAAAATTCAAGGAAAACAAGGCAGGAAATTTGCCGCAACATTTGATGGCCAGCCGGCCATGGTTCGTGGCACAATTGGGCTTGTGAGGCACGAAAATTCTGCGATTTTCATCCTCCAATGAACCAGCCGGTTATTCGGGCAAAGGAGCGTTGCATCAAGCGCCATCTGTGGACAGATGCATTGTGGTGCTTGTCACAAAAATCTGACGCTGATGGACTAGCGGGGGTCAGGGGTCAAACAATTCGATTATCCGAGTCATTACTGGGCACTAGTGTAGAGTTGAGTGCCATGACCTTAATTCACCCACTGTCAGATTTTGACTAAATAGACGTGCTAATTTAAAGAAAATAATGAAAGTTATGAAAATAATGCAAAAGAGAAATGGAAGAACACTAGGCAATGGAATTAGTTGGTGTTAACCACGTGGGTTGAAGAGCTTCAAGGGTCATTTCAACAAATTCAATGCTCAGCAAAATGTCCAGATTTGAATTGTTTAGAGAACATTACACAGTGAGGCAGGCCTGCAGATTTCTGATATGTCTGCAGATTATCTCTAATCCAACATGTGACAGTACCTGCTTCACAAGTAAAAAAAATTATTTCAACTTTACTGGAACTTCAGTGGAGTTGAGATACTGTATATGTGTGCATAAAAGGACAAAATAAGACACAATAGGGGCTGTTTTGCATACGAGTGGCCACATAGACTATGAGATGGTCGGGCTTTCCCTCACAGCTCGTAGGCTGGCAGTGATTGCCTGGAGGCAAGGGGCAGCGAAATTGCATCTAAATGTATGAATCTATTACATAAAACTCAACAATTACATTTAAACATCCAATTGCATTATTGGACCATCAGAGGCGTTGCATGTCAGTACTTCTGGGGAGGTGCCAAATGTGTCATGCATGCAAAAAAGACTTGTTTTAGTTAATTCGCAACCCCTAATCTGTATTCGAGCGACGGAGTTTAGTTACCTCGATTAAATCGTGACTCATGATGCGAATTGTTGGCGATGAAAACAATTAAAAACGTTTCAAATGCATATTTTTGCCACCTCGTCCAAACTGACAGCTATGGGTTAGGATTTGGGGAAATCGGGGTATACGAGGCCTGGGAGGTGGGCTTTTTTATTTTTTGGGGATAAACTTGGTATCGAAAAAGGTAGCGTCGTTGAGGTTAGGATAAAGATCCCGGAAGTGCAACGGCTTGCCTCGGGAAGGTGGAGAGGAAGTTCAAGTGGTTGAAGTAGATGCACGCAGACAGAGGGGGTGGACACAACGGGGGGAAAAAAAGGTGAAGACACGGACCAGAAATAAAAACGTAAAAAACCTACTATCTCAAATCGGGCTAAGACGATATGACGGTGGGAATAAGAGCGAACGAGGCCACCTCTGCAACCGCAGCGCCACCTGGACTGACCGAAAAGCACCCACTGTGACCATCGTCGCCATAAATAATGATCACCTGCAACTTCTCAAACTCCCTCCTTTATATGACGCCATAAAGTTGTGACCCATTCCCCTGTTTTTCTCTTTTCTGAAAATACAAACATGGGGTCATCCTTAACTAATATCCTTAACTAACATCCTTAACTTAGACATCATATGTGACTGGTAATATAGATCTATTTTAATATTTCACAGTCAAAATGTTACTAGAAATATATGACTGAAATATTCAAAAGGGTCATCCTTAAGGCCCATTGAAAGTGCGTTGTGCCTTTGGGGACACCCTGCATAAAATTACCAAATACAATTTCTCCTTTCCTGATCAACATATTAAAATAATTTTTTTGTAAACATTTTTTTTGGGGATGTGAACTTGACAGCTTATGGAAATGTATATGATATGATATTAATAAAAACGATAATTCTATGTTTGACCTCTTATTTCGCTTTATGGGCGATAGATGGCAGCACCAGTCGTCAGAATAGGAATATAAAAGATTTACTGTCGTTGGCAAAATATCTTGAAAAACTCTAAAAACGAAATGTCTTTTCATTTTATATAGCACAGGAACTTACTATAAATATAAACTTTGAATTAAAACATTTACTTTCATTTGAAATTATCATATCTGTCGAAAATTATCAAAATTCAATTGCAAAAAACTCACTTTCAATAAGCCACCATTTTTCTCTGGTTTTTGCACTCGTACCTTTCAATTATTTAGTAAAGTTGGTCGATACAGAGGATAATCATAGTCCTAGCCTCAATGTGAAAATTAATTTTTAAAACTGCTTGATAGTTTCGGGGAAAATTTGTTTGCAAAAGACTATACTAACTATATGCCAGTAACGCATCGAGCTTATCCCTGTAGCTGGCATTTCCGTGAATAAAATACTCGAAAAATTAAAAACTTTAGGAGGAAAAATGAATTTGTAAAAATAAAAACATAGTTACGAACCAATACAATATAGGAAAAAAGTTAGAAATTAATAAACTTTTTTTTCCTATATTGGTTCATCTACCAGTCACGGCCAGGATATTGGTTCTTGGAACTATCTTCACATTATTTTTTAACAAATTAATTTTTTTAATGAGGGTAAGACATGTTTACGATCACCTTGTACACAGTAGCAGCGTCACTTCAAAACGGTGAACTTGACCGCAGCTAAACTTCTGGTAAACAGCAATTTTTATTCGGTAAATGACGACACAATTCATGTTGAAAAACTGTTTCGAAAGTCTTACATGGGCAGTAGCCGCATAATGTCACGATCCAGGAAGACGTCCCAAATGGCTCAAATGGCTGCCTGATGCGCGAAGAAGAGTCCAATTTGCAGTAAACTTCGGAGCCTGAAAAGAAAACAGTCGACATTTTATTAAGACTGGCATACCATAACGGGCGCATTACATGCAATCGGTTGTCCCGCAAATTCCACCCATTATGCAGAACACGAATCCCCATCGCCCTCATCCAGCGTGAATAAACGCATTTGAAACCGGCCAGCACGCACGCTAACTTACCGGAGCACATTGCCCGTGTCGGACAGCATCGTTAAATCATTTATCCCAGAAAAATATATTAAAAACAAATGAAAATACGTCCAAAACAAGAATTTCAAAATGGCGGAATGGTCGAGAAAAAGAACACGAAATTGGGAGTTGGAGCGCGTTCTGTGTTCGCGCGTGCACTTGGTGGAATTCGTACTAGGCGGAAGTCAGAAAATCGTACTAGTCGTCTCGCCAAAAGAACGAAAAATTTTCTAGCCAATCGAAGAGATTCGGCTTATCGACGTACTGTTTCAGGAGTTTCAGCGGTACGAGGAAAATGGCTGCCATGCTCGGTATTATATTACAGGATGGACTAATCGCAAACCGGAAGTTGCCTCCTATTGGTCTGAACGACGCCATTTTTTCGTTCTTTTGCCGGGACGACTATAGATCGTTTACCAATGTTCAAGGCGCGGCTGAAATGATTAGACGATTTGGATTTGACGCTGCGTCTGCATTTCAGTAAGCAGCTGCATAAAAAAGGCGCCGATGTCTATAGTATTCACAGCATTTAGTTCACAGTGTAAACTTAGTGCAACAGCCCTTATTTATTTTCGAAAATGCTAATTGGTGTCGGTGATATTAAACCAATGAGGGGTGAATTAGACCTGAATTAGACAATTTGCAAGGAAACAAGAACACAGATATAAGTGTTCATGAACACTTAAGTGGATTTACTCACAAAAGTGTGCAGTTTCACGTTGCAAATCATGTTTGCAGTACAAAACACTCGTGTACTTGACTGAACTGCAGTTATTTTCGAAAAGACGTACCCTAGAACTCCTAATGCATTAAATCAATAGTATGGATTTAATGCCATGAACCCCTCTACACACCAGGGTATGTTTTGGTCATCCACTTGCTGAAATGCTGACGCAGCGCCAAATTCGAATCGTCTAAGCAATTTAGGGGTGTTTTAACACCCCTGCATGCCATCGATGATTGCATTTATGACGTGGAATGGAAAATTGTAAAGGGATTTTGGGTAACAGGCTTTACATGTAGCTAAAGGGTTTTCGGATAACACACTAAAATCTGAAACCTGGCAAAACCTGCAAAAAACGCCAGGAAATCGAAAATATCTGCTGAAAACAGGCAAATAATCATCAATAAAAGTGCATCAGCAAGACCGGAATGAAAATTACAGCAGTTCGCAAAATCTAACAGAAAGTCCAAAGATTAGTTAACATGTTTACCTAGTTAACGTGCTATAGTAGACATTGTTGGGAGATAGGAAGCAGTACCAACGTACTCCGGCGGAAGCCCCGCCCCCTCGCTCTCATTGGTCAGTTCTTTGGAACGGTCTAAGCCCCGCCCCTATTCCCAGGAAGATTCCATTTTGGGCGCCGCCATCTTGCTGACACCTACCTCCTGATTTCCTCTACCCCCAAACTGGGTTTTGAACTAAATTTTCAATTGCACGGAAGGGAATTAAAGTTCGGGGAAGAAAAAACTTGCCGGGCGTATATAAGCCGAAGGAGAAGCCAGGATTCGAGCGATGATCGCCTGTCTTTACCACTAAAGCAGAGCGTATCGAACAGTCCCAGAAGAAGCAGCTAAGACATTCCCAAATTCTGTATCTATTACCAGTGGAAATATTCATAAGTAACGTAACGCCAAATATATTTTGAATTGTGCGCGGATTACATGATGGAGAAGAAAGTCGACAATACGTCCCCGCCGCCGTCGGTCGGAGATTACGATGACAACCAAAGCACCTACACCGTGGATCAACCACCACCAGTGAGTCCATAGAACACTTTCTCATCGTTCTAAATAGTTCAATATTATTTTTTTTTTAAAAATCAATTTCAACCAGCTAGTTGGATTGATGCTTATTTGGCACTTGAAATCGAATGCATCACCGATGCAACTATATTTAAGAAGTTTAGTGTTTTGAGTGCAGGCAGAGGAGTGAGCTAATGGGCCATTAATGTTAATGAAGATAATTAATCTAATCAGCTGGAATTGATTAAAACCAGTCTGATTAAAGCCTTTCGAATAAACACGATTATGGTATGGTTAACTCGCTGGAACACTAACCGGAATCAAAGGAAAGATTTGAAAAAAAACTATTTAAGGAAAATTCTAATCGCCAATTAAACTAGGGCGTTTGCTGCAACGCAACTAACTGAACTGTTCTGGTTTACAATTAACAAAATTAACCATACCTCGTTCACACAGTGCACCCAAATTGGTTCAGCTACCTACCTGGTTTCATAAATCCAAAAAATGTATTGTTTTCCGGATTTATGAAACCAGTTTCGGTAATCTCAATTCAACCAACCAATTTTGGGTCTGATAACTTAAGAATGTAAATTGTAAAATTGGTGGTCCTGACAGACAATGATATTAACATGTTGTGGGTAAGAAATAATCCCGGAAGTGAATTTCTGTGATCTACCCTGCGCATGACTGTATCCCAAATATCTTTGACATATTTCAACAAAAATTTACAAATTGTGAAAGTTTACGAATGTTGCGTTTGTAATTTCTTTAAAAGTAGGTAAAGATGGTCCTAATAGATAGTAATATCCGGAAGTGGGATCCAATTTGATCTCTTTCAAATGTCTCTGATAATCAGTAATTTATTTCTTTAAAAGGGTAATCCTTTCACAGTAGGTAATAATAGAAATAATTGCAAATGTTTCATTCTATTTACTTCATTGCTTTGACGCACGTAATATTCTTTTAATTAAATATGCCATGAACATATTTTTGTAATATAATGCGAAAAAGATATTTGTGGAAATAATTGTCACCACCTACATGTATAGGTAACGCTCAGTTGTTTTCGTGCACTGGAGGTCAAAAGTTCAACGCGCATAAGTGCGAGTTGGAGCCCTACTTCGAAGGAGCAATCGATGCCCAAATTAGATGAAGTTTCTCAAAAAAAGCACGCAAACACTAAACTCGGAGTAAAACTGAATAATTCAAACAATGGTGAACGCATACAAGAAATGGATACGTAAAAACTTAACGAATATCAACTAAAAACCGACTCATACAGGTGGCGTTGCAGCCATTTTCGAATGCATGGGTGAAAAGTTCAAAACAAATTAGAAAATAAATCAATCCTACTTTGTAAACTGCAAAAAATGGTAAGAAGTAAAATTGCCAACTAATTGGAATATGTATCAATCCTATTTTGTAAACTGCAAAAAATGGCAAGAAATAAATCTGCAAAATAATTGGAAATTATCCATCTTTGTAAACTGAAACAAATGGCAAGAAATTCAAATACCAAATAACTGGAAAATGTATTAATTCCACTTTGTAAACTAAAAAAATGCTAAATTTGGAAATTCATCAACCATACATTGTATTGAAAGTGAAATAAAAATGTCAAATAATTGGAAAATGTAAAATAATGTGGAAATAATGGAAAAATCGTACTTTGTAAACTGAAAAAAAATGGCAAGAAATTAAAATGCCAAATAACTGGAAAACGTATTAATTTTACTTGGTAAATTAAAAAAAAATGTTAAATTTGGAAAGTCATCAACCATACTTTGTATTAAAAGTAAAATAATTGAAAAATGTATCAATCCTACTTTGCAAACTGAAAAAATAGCAACAAATTAAAATGTCAAAAAACTGGAAAATTCTACTTGGTAAACTAAAAAAATGCTTAATTTGGAAATTCATCAACCATACTTTGTATTAAAAGTGAAATAAAAATGCCAAATAATTGGAAAATGTATCAATCCTACTTCGCAATCTGAAAAACGAAATGCCAAGAAATAAAAAAAAAATTGGTCCCACGTCCCAGTCATGCCCGAGTCTCGATCCAGGGAAATGAGACGTGAAATTGGAAGTTCGATAAGCGATACCAATCGGTACGAAAGGTACCAATACACCGGATCGGACGACCTAATTAGGGTTTCGAGACGAGGAAAAGGTGAACTGTTGAGAAAGATAAAAGTTGGGGAGGAGGTCAAGCCAGGTCAAGCAGGAATGGCTTACAAAAGAAGTTCAGCAAAAAGAAAAACAGGCATTTAGAGGGAGGCACAAGGAGCTGCGAGGATGGAAGATATGGATACCTGGAGCCTTAGGTCACGGATTAGGGTTAACAAACTCGTAATCCACCCCGCATCCTTGTTTACAACTCGAGCTGACCGTTATTAGGAGGGTGCACGCCAGTTCCGGTTGTCCGGGTCACTCCCTGACCACTGGTCAACAAAACCTATCGCCACCTATGATGAGTCATGCATGAGCAGCTAGGAATGATTGAGTTGAATTGAATTTGAATTGAAATTTTTATAAAAATAAAGAAAAACAAAAAAAAATCTTACATATCTTACATATGTAAGATTGTAATAATTACAAATGTAATGAAATCGAAATCAGGGTATCTGGGTGTCCTACTACGCCATTTTAAAAGTGATGAAAAGTTTTTCCTAGCTGCTAGCGACAGTACAACGAAAAAAATTAAATCAAAATAAACAAATACATAAATGAGGATACCCCCAGAAATTCAATTTTCAACTTCTCTGACTTTTCCAGGTCTCAATGAAAATTTCCCTGAAAAATGCAACATATGACTTACATATGCCAATGTAAAAATGCTATATTTTTTGTTCATCGTTCACTATAAATATGAGGTAAACAAAAAATGTAATAAGAAACCAGCAATAGAGCGCAAATTTTAATAAAAAAAACTTCAAATTTAGATTACTTTTTCCAAATTTTACAATTGCTGGCTTCAATCGACAGCTTCAGTTGCTTGAGTTCTGTATCAAAAGATTTGTTAAATTTATCTGACTTTTTTAAAATGGAGCAATCTTCCCTGTCTTTTCCCTGATTTTTCCAGGTACATGTATTCCCAACTTGCCTGACTTTTCCAGGTTTTTCAGGTCTGGGGGGACCCTGTAAATAATGGAGCTAATTTTTTGAATATTTTTGCAAACTACTTGAGCAAATGAAAAGTGAACTTAATTTGTCCCAATTTTTGTCAAGCAGGCCTATCGCAAGCCGGACCTTCCATCGGTCAAGATGACCAAGATCGTGGCCGCCACCGTCCTCATCGTCACCCTGATTGCTGGGATGACCGCCGTGTCCATCGTCTACATTCAGCACAACCTCAAGTGCGCTCATTACGAAGCAGCTCGACAGGTAGGTCGAAATCAGACCGGAAATGGGCCAGGATTTGGGAAATGCACGACAGAAAAGGGTCAACCACACAATAGTTTTGTGCTGCAACCACAGCCATGTCGACAACGTGTCATTATGTCGCACCAATAATTTATGTTGGATACCTTTGGGTCACATGCAAACCAGAACGTCTTTTTAAAGTCATGCGACTCATGTCTTAGCAAGAGGAGATACATGGGTAATCTCGTTCTGCAAAAATTACTCAGCTTTCTTTCAAAGTCCCTTCGATATTATCATTTTTACTTAAAATCCATCATGCCCACATCTTTTTAGAAAAACTTAATAAATTATCTTAAATTTTGTCACACTGCACCCTTCAGCTAAATAATGTGAATGCAAAACGAAAGAAAAGGAGTAAAATCACAAGGCCTAAAAAGCTCTGACATGGGCCAAAGACCTATAATGATTAAAATGTTCAAAAACCTGAAAACCTACAGTATATTTAAATCAGGTGTGAAGAAAGTTTCATTCCTTTCTTGCAGAAAACTAAATTAAGACACATTGAAAGTGATTTTTTGCAATTGAATTTTGATAATTTGGGACAGATATGATAATTTCAAATGACACTAAATGTTTTAATTCAAAGTTTATATCGATAGTAAGTTCCTGCGCTATATAAAATGAAAAGACATTTCGTTTTTAGAATTTTTCCAGATATTCTTTATTTTGCCAACGACAGTAAATCTCATATATTCCTATTCAGATGGCAGGTGCTGCCATCTATCGCTCATAAAGAAAAATAAGAGGTCAAACATAGAATTATCGTTTTTGCTAATATCATATACATTTCCATAAGTTGTCAAGGGCACATCCCATGAAACGCGAGTCCCTGTTAATGTTTACAAAAAAATTATTTTAATATGTTGATCAGGAAAGGAGAAATTGTAGTTGGCAATTTTATGCAGGGTGTCCCCAAAGTCACAACGCACTTTCAATGGGCCTTAAGGACATTTATGACCAAATCAATTAATTGTGCTAATATGTCGACCTGACAATTGTGATTTGAACAGGAATCGGCGAGTGGTTCGTCCCTCGTGCCGGAAGCGGCCAAAATCGTGCAGGACGAGTCGTCCTCGACCCCGACCTCTGATGACCCGAAGACTGACCAGCCGGACACCATGGCCGCCGAGGCTCAAGATCAGCTCAAGAAACTCTCATTCCCAATCCACATTGACATGGACGAACTCACTGGGGTAAGTTCCAAACAGTTGCTTTTTTTTTTTTTTTTGTGGCAATTTTTGCAAAATTTGGCAGTCACCATTTACCAACTTAACGGAGTTTGGTGCAACCGGCACTGGCACCTGACCACCTTTCCCAAAAAACTGTAATTGGGCGAAATGTAGGCCAAGGATGAAGTCCAGTTGTATGTTTTATGCTTACTAATAATCTCGGCACTATCCTACACTAAACCCGACCCAGCCTATGCTTCATAAGGCCACCTGCATGCCCACATCGACAAAATTTTGAATTATTTTTATTAAGTTTAATTGCTGAAAAAATCTCCAAGAATTCCGCCTTGCGTACCTCCAAAAATTGACTTTAAAATTAAGTCACATTTCCGAATACCATGTGCATGAGTAACACAAAACTAAACTCACCTGACACATTGTGTATGGTGTTTACATGTATGTCCTTAATTAACTGGCTTGTCTTGGTTTAGGAATGGGCACTGGGCTGGGTTTTGATAAATCATATTTTTGGTTAATTTATTTACCCTTCTCTGTAAAAACCATCAGTGGCTGTAATCTAGGCAACCCATTTTAAAGTATTTTATTACAGTAATTTTCAACGAAAAATATGCTTTACTTCATGAACAACATTTTTGGTGTACTTATTTCCCTTTCTTGGTGAAAATTTTAACGATATTTTATAACCAGAAAACAAAACTTTTGCCAAAATATGCAGTCTGGAAAACTGCATTTTTGCTCGTTATTGATATTTATCTTTAAAACCATCAAAAGCAGTGCAGGTGCCATGTTATCCCTCAGTTTCAAATAGGCCTATATGTTTTATTACCAGAAAAAAGCAATTTGGGACAAAAAAGAGGCCATTTTTACTTGTTTTGCAACATTTTAGTTGGTCAAATTGATGATCGCTGTATGCAGGTGTATCTAATCTCCATTCCATTTAATGACAATATTTTATTAGCATGAAAAGCGCAGCAATTTTCACCGAAACATGTATTTTTTCTGCATAAAAGAGCACCATTTTCGACAAAAATGCTGTCATTTGTGGAAGACGTCATTTTTACTTGTTCGGTGAAAAGTTTTAATTAGTAAAATTGATAATAAAATCATCAATATCGCTGAAGATTATCAGGTGTCCAATTACTCTCCACCCCAGTTTTATAGCATAAAAATGCCAGTAATTTTCACCGAAACATGCATTTTTTCTGGTAAACGACTTTGGCGTTTGCCTGTTTACATGTAAGTGTCTTGTTATTGCAAAGCCTGGGCAAACAAGGAGTACAAAATCGCGCTTCCGTTTTCGGGTCATTTGCATAGGTGCGTGTCAGTGACACCAAATTGTGTGAATTTCCTGAATTTCTCGTTTTCGGCCCCGCCCCCTGGCGGCGCAAAAAAGGGTATCCCACGCCACGTTTAATGATCGGAATCGCCGCTGGGGTCGCTGGCGTGAAACCCTTTGGCACCAATGTGATTTCGCGAAATATACGATATGGCAATCATTGCGAGAAACTGAAATTTTTGGGAGAATGGAAGCTTTTGTCCTGTATTTGGAGCGCCGTTGGGGGTCACGTGCAAGCGGCGCCACTTCCGGTTGTTTGCCACGCATAAAAACGCAACCGAGTGGCCCAATTTACGACGAAACAACAAGCTTTGCATTTCATTCGTGGATTTATGCAAAATTTGGCAGAACAACGACCGGAAGTGATATCATCTTCGAATCTTTCTGATGGCTTTGAAAGATTTTTGTCAATGCAAAAACCCACCAAAAACAATGTAAATTGGATCAAAGCCTTTTAAGGTTATTGCAATAATGAGGTTTGTGAACACAATTACACAACAAGTTAAGTTTCATTATTACAATTGTAATATGTTGTAAAGTGAGGGAAGTAATCACGTGGAGGGGTGAACAACACCTGACCACAGAATTCAGGGATTTTGTCTGAATTTCATTGGGGTAACTTCAATGGGACTCGATGGAATTCCATATTCTACGGAAGTGAGGATGTCCTAGAAGTCACACCATGGCCACTAAAGTCTGAAGTCATGAGGTCTAGCAAAATCCCATTAAAGTCCTTTAAAGTCACACTGTTGTGTCAAGGTGAAGTCATTAATTCTGGTAAAATCCGATGAAATGCCCCATTAAAGTCATTTAAAGTCACACTGCTGTCTACTGAAGTCAAGCTGAAGGCATGAAGTCTGGTCAAACTCCATGAAGTACCAAGTCCCTTGAAGTCCCACTGTAGTCATTGACGTCCAAAACACTCCCCCATTAGAGACTCACTGTTGTTACTTCGTTTAATGAAGTCCATGAAGTTAGAAAAATCCCATAAAATAAAGTCCCTCGAAGTCCCATGCACTGTAGTCTATGAAGTCTGACAAAATCCCCATGAAGTTTCTTGAAATCCCACTGTTCTCATTGAAGTCAGATAAAATCACCATGAAGTTCCTTGAAATCCCACTATGGTCTTTAAAGTCTGGAAAAATCCGCATGAAGTTCTTGAAGTCCCTCGGCAATAATTGAAGTTTGGAGTACAGTACATGGCATTTAGAAAACTGTCTAAGTCCCACCGAAGTCACTCGGTGTCCATGAAGTCCAGACTTCATGACTTCAATGCCTTCAATGAGCATTTAAGGACATTCTGGCTTTGCAGAATTCAGGGAGATAATGATCAATGGACCATTATCCTAATAATGATCAATGATCTTTCAATTCAATCCTTTGAAACTTTTCAAAACCTTTGCAACATGTACACCTGACTTCAAAATGTGTCAACCCCTAGAATCGGCCAGTACATGCTATTGTAAACAACAGTACATGTACTAAATGCAAACTAAAAACTGAATGATTGATGCAAAGATTAAAAATAATTCAGGCTTTTTTTTTCCAGGATTAATCGTGTTTTAAATCCAGTTTCGAAATTTTGCCATATCGAAATCTGATTCTGGTTCCGTCATCCAAACCCTTTGTTTCTGCTCATTGTTATTCACGGCGTATCTTCCCATCATCTTTTCCTGCCATTGTTTTTTAGGGTGACCCTTATTTGAGCCGTCGACCACAGGGGGAGCTGCCCTGATTTCGTTCCCAAATTATTTCACCAATCTGTGGCGAAACTGGAAACATAATTTAACAGTCCAGTCGATGAGTGGGATGCTGACCAGTGACCCGAGCAGGGTCACGACCCCCTGCCGGAAACTGTCGTTGAAATTATGCAAATGAGCTTGACCACTCAACGGGTGTCGCTATTTGAAGCTCATCACGACCCTGTGATTCTCAGGACGCAAATTTCAATTTCAAAAGAGAAGTCCCAAAATGTCGAAACATAATAATAATTAAGTAAAAAACAGGCCACGTGTGCGGAAATATGTTCTAATTTGCCATTTTAATGATTGGGTTAATTGCAACCATTCAAATAGTGCATTTCAAAATAATACATTTATGTACAGTGTACATTTTTTGTATGCTGTTAATTAATTTTAACTCGACTGACATATTTTTAAGTGCATGTACAGTATATTGTCGTGCCACGCAATTTATAAGTTTTACGGATTATGCCCTGATCCGTCATAGACACTGCGGGAAAAGTGTTTAAGGGCTCCTGGGCTTGCAGTGATTGCCCCCGGTCAGGGGCAGCCAAATAAATTAAAAAATTTAGGTTACTTAAGGTTTGGCATAATCCATAGTAAGATGAGATTTTTCAGTATTTAGTGACCATCGAAATTGTTTTTCAAAAAAACTAAAATGCATTCGGCATTACATTTAACACTAGTAGCTAAATTGAACATCTGTTAAAATTTGAAAATAAAATAATTTTCTCTTTATTTTTCAGAGACTGATGGATAAAAATCAGCGAGCTCGCCTGAACTGTGTAATCGAAAAGAAGAAAACAGAAGAAATCATTCCGAGAGCGCCAAAGACAGTAAGTCGAGCATTTACAACACTATTTGCACTTTTATATTGACACTAATCCGAAAAGCACATTCTCGGGTTTATGAAACCCGTCTGGGAGGTTCTCAACTGGGTTGGCAAACTAGTTTTTGTGCACCGTGTGGACGGGGTACAAGGCAAAAATCTATCAGGGTGCATACCAAATTGCAGACGTTTATCTCGGATAACAAGATAAAATGAATATACTTTTAATCCCAAAGTGCTCCAATGATAAGGTGAGCATTGACCACAACAATGTCAACATTTGTTGCAACATTTTTTGCAAAAAACAAAAAATAGGTCACAACTGATGAATTTCCGTAAACTTGCACAAAACTGCTTCCGTACAGAGGGGCGTTCAAGTTTGATGTCATCATTTCAAGGCCCCCCCCTCCCCCCCCTCAATGATGGCGTGATCCGTTTAGAAATTTCCTGCAACAAAATTTCAAAATTTATTGAAAACTTAGGAAGGTAGTGCTCATTTTACGGAATGGACCCCTTCAACAGTGCAGATGTACCCATCAGGGGTGCATGCCACAGGTTTACAGGGTGTCATTTTTAGGCAGTTTCTTCGATGAATATGGTCCCATGGGGGAGGTGGGTCAAACTAGACATTTTGAAACACCCTGTATTACAGAAAAATTGGCAAAAAAACAACAACTTAAGGCCCATTGAAAGTGATTTTTTGCCATTGAACTTTGATAATTTTGGACAGATATGATAATTTCAAATGAAACAATGTTTTAATTCAAACTTTATATCGATAGTAAGTTCCCGCACTATATAAAATAAAACGACATTTCGTTTCTAGAATTTTTCCAGATATTCTTTCTTTTGCCAACGACAGTAAATCTCTTCTATTCACATTCAGACGGCAGGTGCTGCCATCTATCGTCCATAAAGCAAAATAAGAGGTCAAACGTAGAATTATCGTTTTTATTAATATCACATGCATTTCCACAAGTTGTCAAGAGCACATCCCATAAAACGCGAATCCCTGTTCATGTTCACAAAAAAATATTTTAATATGTTGATCAGGAAAGAAGAAATTGTATTTGGTAATTTTATGCAGGGTGTCCCCAAAGTCACAACGCACTTTCAATGGGCTTTAAAACCCAACAAACAAGTTTTGAGAATTTGAACACCAGAGGACAGAGGCAGACTAAGCTCAGATGCACAACAATGCAAATTTAGGCCAAAAACCTAAATCTCATACCCGGGTCAAGTGGAATAACACACCGAGCAGAAATCATTACTCGAATGTCGCACAATTAAAGGTGCGAATTAAGCGAGGTCAAAATGGCAACGACTCAAAACGATAACAAAAAAAAAACTGTCTTTTCCCAACGACCTGTTCTTTCCTCAATTACAAAGACGCCAATTATCTCATACATGCAAGTCGTCCATTGTTGCGGTTTGTTGTTGTTTATTGAATTTTTTTGTCCCCGTTCCCGGGGGCTGACGAAACGGCAACAAAAACGTGACCCAAAATAATTTTCGTCATCGAAAAGCAAAGGGTTGGATGAAACAAAATAAAAAAAAATGCGAATAAACACAAGGAGCGTCGCCCTCGTCGGAAATTGGGCTAAAAGTTTAATTAAATAATAATTAAAATTGCGTCTGCGGTGTCGAGTGGATAGAAGACGTCGACCACAACAAAAACAACAACAACAGTGACGGAAAAAAACAAACGTCTAGACAGAAAAACTAACTTGTTTGCATGGGGTTACATGCCTGGCTCGGCCATCCATGACCTGGTTGCAGCGCCGCCTGGTGGCCACTGCGCGGCCTCAATCGACCAGGAAAAACCCCTTTCGCAAACAGTCTTTTTCCGCTTCTTTGTGATGTTTTTTCGCCCAAAAATCAACCTGGGTGACTCGATTGTGGGTCAGGCCAGGTTCAGGTGGGTGAAGACATTGAGGAAACTTGTCTTATTACAAAGCAACGCAAAATGGTGTCATGTTTGACATCAACTAATGATAACATACACAACACGACTGAATTGCACCTTATGAAACAAAACTAAACAAAAAAAAAACTTCTATTGCATTTAGGAAACTACAATAAAACTGAAGTCCTATCGTAATTATACAAGTGAATTCCAAAAAGCCTGTTAGGAAAAATTTTTGGAGAAAGAAAAATTTATGAAATAAAAAACTGCTATTGCACTTTCTAATAAAATTGAAGTTATAGCAGAAAGTCCAACTTTAATTACAAAACTTAATTTAAAAAAGCCATTTTGGAACATGTATTTCGGGAAAATGGTGAGCTCCAAAAAATTTAAATTTCTTGTACTTGGTGCACAGGGAGTGCCAGATGGCGCTGTAATCGCTAGAATCAAAAATGGCGTCCATATACCACAGGGAACCCTCAAGATGGCTCCTGGTATCACGTGCCATAACAGCATAAAGCACAGTATCGAAGAGAGTATGAGTAGTATAGGAAAAGTCATTTCTGGATCAGTTTTTTTGAGTTAATCAATTTGATCATTTTGTTATTTAATTTTTTTAAATTTTATGTTTTGCCAAGGTTGATGCAATCACATATTCATATAATGTGAATGTAATTACTAGTATGGACGCGCTGAACTGAGCCAGAAAACACATTATACTTGGCCATGTTTGATTCTAGCGGTCGCAGCGCCACCTGCTGGCACTCCCTGTCAACCAAATACATGAAGTAAAAAACTTTAGGGTTCCTTTGTTCTTTTTCCAAAGTTTGGATGCTTCGCCAAATGCTTTCTTTACATTGCTCAATTTTGATAGATATTCAAACAACGTTAGTTCGAAACATTCGTTTATCAAACGCTTTCTTTTCACATTTGGATATGTTGATTTTAAATCAACATATCCAAATATGCCTCGCCCTGCACAGACTCCTCAATTTTAATTTCATATTTTAAAATTTACCGATGCATTCATTCGGCTCATAAGCGTATCTTGCAAATTCGTGCAGTACAGTTCCGCGATATCCCAAATTTCCATAAAAAAAAACACCATTTTTTGGGGGGCTAAATCCCATAATCCGGTCATTTCCCCTAATTTTCGTAGTTTGGTTAAGCTCGATTTCACCCGCTGGTTGCGCAGCGATGGTTTTTGGGGCAAAATTCGTCAAACTTCACGGCTTTGCTCAAACGTGCATGAATTGGAAAAATTAATTCGTGCAGGTAGATTTGGGTTGTCCAAGTAGCTTTCAACCTCCAAACTGGGTAAACAAGGGAAGTATTCAAAATACAAGTAGGTTTAGGAGTTCTAAAAAGCATGGTAAGGGCGTCACCTGGTGGCGACTGCGTGGAGGCGTGCGTCACCTGGTGGCGACTAGTTGAGGCTCTGCTTACGGCGCTCTAACGTACGGCAGTCAGTTGATGCATGGCTTGGATTTGTGGGATAGGAAAGGGATTAAGCCACATCTGAAACTTAACTTCAGCACTTTCGTTTATGGGCACTAGATGGCGCAGCGTTACGTCCCGCTACACGCGCTGTAGCTATAGTAGAACCAAGAAGTGATGGAACTGAAGGACAGCCAATCGGAGAGATGTGGCTTGTTGCTTAGCGCTTCCATGCATCTTCAGTCAGTGAAAGTTGGCACGTGGCTGTACGCAACTAGGCTAAATCCATCGCCAACACGTGATTGGACCCTACTGGTCGGCACATTCGACCCAGTTCCATCACTTCTTGGTTTGACTATAACACCGTGCCTTTGTCATTTCAGCTTCAAACCCCATTCGGCAACCTGACCACGGACCCAAAGTTCACGCACGTGACCGGCGAGACCATGTCGCTGACGTGCCGCAGCGGCAACGAGCGAGTGTCGCGCCCGGTCACGGAGAAGTCCACGCCGATCCTGATCCAGATCCCGATCCAGCGCGGTGTTCCTCCTCCTCCACCACCGCAGCCACAGCCGCAGCAGGGGCCCGGTCCCAGGGTCCTGCAGAACCTGCTGCCGGTGCCGCAGCACCTCCAGCAGCACCAGCAGCCGCAGGCCGCCCCGTCCCACCAGCTCAACCTGCAGGGTCCCTTCCAAGGTCCTCTGCAGGCCCTGCTCCAGGGGCCCCCTCCGCACAGCCCGTTCCCCGAGCCGCCGCAGGCCCGCAACCCCTTCGCCCAGCTCAACCGGCTGCCCTTCATGCCCTTGCCCCAGTTCCCCCAGATCCCGCTGCGCGACGTCATCCCCCACCTGCTCGAGGTCCACAAGCAGATCCAGCAACAGCGCCAGCAGGAAGAGGACCAGCAACAGCAGCAGCAGCAGCGCCGCAACAAGGCCCAACAGCGACAGCGGGACAGCGAAGAGTCCAGCGAGGAGCCCCAACAGCACCAGCAGCAGCAGGATCAGGGTGAGCGGTCGAGGGCCAGGGCCATGCCCATGCACGACATGCACGGCAACCTCAACCGTCTCATGCAGGGACCCCCACACCCCTTCATGCAGCAGCCCCACCCCAACATGCCACCACCGCAGCACCTCCGCGGACCAGAGCCGCACATGATGCACCACGACAAGCCGATGGAGCAGCAACAACAACAGCAGCGACACCTGCATCAGCAGCAACAGGAACAGCAGCAGCAGCAGCGCCACCTGCAACAGGAACAGCAGCAGCAGCGCCACCTGCAGCAGGAGCAGCAACAGTCCCACGAAGAGGCGCAGCAGCACCACGGAGGACCGCCCGAGATCCACCTGGAGGGAGCGCCGTCCTTCCACAACGACATGCCGCACATCATGCCCGCCGAGATGATGGAGCGGGCCGGGCCACTGCCGTTCATCATCGGAAGTCACAGTAAGTTCCCTACCATCCGGGATGCATCTAGGATCTCATGTACAGTAGAACCTCTCTTAACTGATACTGTCTTAACTGATAACCTCCATAAGCTAACATCATCGGCCGGTCCCGAGCTCGGTCAGAACCGGCCTAATGAACTTGCCTAAACCAATAACCTGTCTAAAAAAAACAGTCCCTACAGTATAAGTTTAGACAGGTTCTACCGTAATTGGAAAAGTGCAGTTAATGATAATTCTTGATAATAACTTTACCCGTGTAACTTAAAATGCCATACGGCATGTTCCCTTCGTGCATTGTTGATTCTGTCTGTCAGCAAGTCAATAAGTATCTTACGACCCGCATGGGACATGGCCGCGAGGATCATATACTGGTACGCAAGAGGTATGGGGATCGATACCATGTGCCGCGGAGATTTTTTTCTGAAATTGGCAAGTTTAGCGTAAAACCAACTCTAATTGTCTAACTTAGCTCTGCGGGTTTTAAGGGTAGTAGATACCCTTAACAGGGAAATTTCAAAAATTCCCCAACATGAAAAAGGATTCATTTAGAAATGATATCACCATAGTTATTGTCACATTATGTTATTAGCATTGGCCCATGGCACTTGATGAAACTCACCAATGTTGTATCTTCCAGACATGCAACCGAGGTCCTCGGCTCGTCCCCGGATGAAGCGCATGGCCGGCGAATGTTCCTGTGTGTGCAAATAGAACCGGAAGCAACACGAGGCGCCATCTGGCGACACAGAAAGAGTGGCGGACATTGAAACAAGCTAGACGTGGGCATGGTCAGCGCCTGGTCAGTCTGGAATGAAAGAAAGAAATTGATGTTACGGCGCTTCTATGCTCCACAGTGATAGACAGTGATTTTAGTTCATTTACAAAAAAAAGAACCTTTCCCCATGCAACCCCAAAACCATGGCAAAATGGCAGCAGACTGCCATTGAAAAGCACTGAAGAGCTCAGTTAAATCCCACCAAATGTCATTTTCCTAACAAATTTCGCCCAATTCCATCGGAAAGCAGCAGCGAAGCAACCGATAAGATTCTCCTTTCAAAATTTAAACAAAAAAACACAATACATATGAACGTATATTTTCCTACTCGTCGTGTTAGTAATTAGAAACTAAAGCTTTAGAAAGATTTTTCTATTCTCATTCTCAACTACCTGCATATATTTTTAATTATTTTTATCTGGTGAAGAACTATCCCTAGCATTTCTGCCTCTCGACATTTGTAAATTTGCTTCTTGTTCTCGCACTAGCCCCGATCCCTGCCAGTTTAAAAGATCTCCGAAATTATGTATTATTTGTGAATAAAAATCTACAAAATCGAAATCGTCTCGCTTCACTCCTGTTCAATGGGCTTTTCAGGATGTGCTCGTATGATATTGGACAGGATTTGACCAAATATTGATTTATTAAAACAGGGTGACAACCAAGGATTTTGGCTGCACATTCTGTAGGACCACAAGAGTAAAATGATTCATCAACCCATTGAAAGTGATTTTTTTGCAATTGAATTTTGATAATTTTGGACAGATATGATAATTTCAAATGAAATTAAATGTTTTATTTCAAAGTTTATATGGATAGTAAGTTCCCGCGCTATATAAAATGCAAAGACATTTCGTTTTTAGAATTTTTCCAGATATTATTTATTTTGTCAACGACAGTAAACCTCTTATATTCCCATTCAGATGGCAGGTGCTGCCCTCTATCGCCCATAAAGCAAAATAAGAGGTCAAACGTAGAATTATCGTTTTTATTAATATCATATGCATTTCCATAAGTTGTCAAGAGCACATCCCAAAAAACGCGAGTCCCTGTTAATGTTTACAAAAAATTATTTTCCTACGTTGATCAGGAAAGGAGAAATTGTATTTGGTAATTTTATGCAGGGTGTCCCCAAAGACACAACGCACTTTCAATGGGCACAACAATCATCTCCACAATTGGAGACACTGCGAACCACCCCCGTCAGATTTTCGAGACACCCCACCGTTGCGTTTCCCCGCGCCGCCGCCAGGTGTCAGCAGCTCCCCGTTGGCACCTCAACGCCCTTGAAATCGGCAGCAGAGGTCAAGGTGACCTCCGCATTCGCCGGGCACCTTAGCAGCGAACCGCAGACGTCTGGCCCTGAAATTTCCTGCGCTAACGTGTTTCTCAGGCGCCGTTTCCTCCGAATTTAGTTGTCAGTCGATATCGAAGCCGGAAACAACCGAGAAAGCAGTGGAAAAATGGCCGCCCTGGACGGAAAACCCTTGCTGACCAACGAAGAAGTTTGGAAGAAGCTGGTTGCCTACCATGCAGCCAACAAATCCAAACTTCACATGCCGACCATGTTCAAAGGCGACCCCCAACGGTTCCAGAAGTACAGGTCAGTAAATTGGACATTTTGTGATAACCGTAATTCAAAAGGTTTGCATAGCTTTACCTATATCCGAATCACAATTGGCTGTTTGAGCAACGAATGCTGACATTTCTTGTATGGCAGTTGTCATCTGTGAGATAGAAATCAATTCTTTCGAAGAAATTACTCGAAAATCGTTGAAAAACTTCACGACGAATAAGCCCCAGCAATCCATTGACCAATCAGCAGCGAAATGCCAGATTGTGGCTGACAGTGCAACATAGATGGCGCTGCCAATGTGCATGGTCTGCGACATAGATGGCGCTGCCAGTGCATGGTCTGCAAGTTCTATGGTCTGGTGTCCATTTGAGAGCAGACAGTGAAGCTTACCATCGAGTCTCTAAGGGAGAAAACCCTCTCGAGAGTTAAACCAGCAAGTGGACACTCGACTGAGAGTTACGTCCGAGTTTCTTTACGAGGCTGAGTCTCTCGAACAGTAACTATCACAATTCCAACCTGTTTCAAACAGTCGACTGTGCTCTATGACAGTCAGTTGACAGTCTCTGACAGTTCTTGGAGAATGCCGTGTCGGTGAAAGCCATCAGCGGGGTCTTGCAAAACTTGAGCAGACATTGGGAGTTAATGTCGGGATTCCACTCTCGTCACAAACTGTCGACAGCCAGACACTATGGAGTGCAGGTTCTCCATGCAACCACAATCGCTCTCAGCTCTCTGATGGACCACGCAGTTGCAAGATATTGGGCCTGGGATGCTTTTCAAGTATGCAATCATTTTGAAGCTTAAAATAAGGCTGATGCCGTAATTTATCTGAAAGAATGGAGTCTCTCTGTGTCTCTCGAACAGTAATCTCACAATTCCAACCTGTTTCAAACAGTCGACAGTGCTCTCTGACAAGTTCTCGAGAATGCCGTGTCGATGAAGGCTATCAGCAGAGTATCTCGAGACCCAGCGGAAAACATTCCATGTCAAATTCAAATAAATTGCAATTATTTTGTCATTTAATGCACCTTTTTTGAGATTAAAGGCAGAATAATTGCAATTCTGAGAGTTAATGTCGAGATTTCACTCTCAGTTTAAACTATCAAGGGCTAAACATTATAGAAGTTCTCTCGATGGCCACAATCGTTCTCAGCTCTGCAAGATGTTGGGCCTTGAATGCTTTTCAATTGCATATTCACTTTGAAACTGAAATTAAGGCATTAATGGAAATGCGAGGCCAGCAATACCTGTCACAGTTTACGATTCTGTCTGCCATAATTTGGGTAATTTAGAAGCGCTGCTATTATAAAACGTGACTGTTCTCCAGACAGGAATTTCCAGTCGGGCCCATAGGATGCTGCTTTAAAACTCAAAATCCTGTTTGGAAATATTTCCTCCACCAACAACCCATTTTTCCTCATTACAAGTTCACCTTGAGACTGACTGTGCAGAAAATGATGTGTCCAGGGTTGCCATCAACAATAACATCAACAACAAAAACAGCGAAATTAAAATGCACGCAGCCCAACTGACCATAATTTCCTGGTTTTCAATAAAGCTTTTAATTAATGCAAGAAACTAATGAAACTAATGTGGTGCGAATAACAACAAACTTGTGTTTTCAAACATAACATATTTAAAAATAATATCAACAAAAAACATTTAAAAGAAATTAAGGGATTTTTAAAGACAATTAGTAGGCCTACTTATCAAGAAACAGGAAAAAATGAAAATTTACAAAAATTAAATTTGGAGATTTTTTGAAAATCTTTTGACAATTGAATTTGGTAGGCTTTCTTATCAAGAAATTTTCTCAACAGTGTTTGAATTTTTCAGCTTGGCACTGCCCACGCCCGATGGAAGCGAAATCCTGCTGGACTACTCGAAGAACCTCATCAACGACGAGGTCCTCCGGCTTCTGTTCGACTTGGTAAGTTGAGAAAAAGTCTTTCTTCCAGAAAATTCGGCGATCATTCCGTGCCACGACATACCACTGCCATTCGCGGTCAGTGTTCCGTTCAGTGGCTGTGCGAAAGACCTCTTGCAATTACCTCGCAACGATAGCGTTCATGGGCACCGTTGCATTCGAGCCTCATTTCCCTACCTTTTTTTGTTTCTGCTTGAAAATTAGGCTAAAGCCAGGAAAGTGGAAGCCGCACGAGACGCCATGTTTTCCGGCGAGAAGATCAATTTCACGGAAGGCCGAGCCGTGCTCCACATCGCCCTGCGGAACCGCTCCAACAAGCCCATAGTTCTGGATGGACAAGATGTAATTCACTTTTCCACCTTACGATCAAGACAGGAAGACATGGGCCTTTTTGAAAAATTCACTTTTTCGGGAAATTCTGATTTGGTGGAGGGAATTTAAACGAAACCACCAATGTGGTGGGAACTGTTATTCTGATCCACTCTTGGCACTCCGTGCCTTTTCGGACCCATGTGAATGGTCTTTCTTTTTGCATGCCTTCAGACGTTGGAATTCTCTTCCAAAGATCATCCTTAAGCTGCGATGATGATGTATAATGCGGTATTAATTACCGATTAGACTGGGTTGATGCCATATGGCATCATGGCATTCGCTGATTTTATGGTATTGAAGTAAGACCAAAGAAAAACCTCCAGAACCAAAATATCTAAATCCAATATTGAAAATGTCAGGTTATGCCATCCGTGAATGCGGTGCTGAAGCACATGCGGGAGTTCACGCAAGAGGTCATCACCGGCCAGTGGAAAGGCTACACCGGGAAGAGCATCACTGACGTGGTCAATATCGGCATCGGAGGCTCAGACTTGGTTCGTAGTTGAGTCTGTTTCAAAGCAGTTTTTGACTCATTCTGACAATTTGCACGCAACTCATCACTGCAGGGACCTTACATGGTCACAGAGGCTCTGAAGTTGTATGCGGTGGGTCCCAGGGTCCATTTCGTGTCCAACATCGATGGCACTCACTTGGCCGAGACTCTCAAGAAGCTCAACCCTGAAACTGCGCTCTTTATCGTGGCCTCCAAAGTAAAGTTCGGGTCTTGACCAGCTCTTGAACCAGCTAACGTTTTTGAACAACACTAACTTCCAAACCGTTCTTCCAGACTTACACCACTCAAGAAACCATCACGAACGCCACCTCTGCGAAAAACTGGTTGCTGAGCGTTGCCAAAGATGTAAGATTTCTTTACGCTCTTCCATCAGCCGTAAAGCCAAGCATCATATGCACTGCAAACATGATTTCTTGCACTTATAATTTTACTAGGTTTTACATGGCCCATTCTTTTCCGCTTTTAGCCATCGGCCGTTGCGAAGCATTTCGTTGCACTGTCAACCAACATTCCCGAAGTGACGAAATTCGGCATCGATCCCAAAAACGCCTTCGAGTTCTGGGACGTAAGTGCCCGACACAAATCTAATTCGAGCTTGTCATAAAATGCTCAAACATTTCTCTCTCATTATAAGTGGGTAGGTGGTCGTTACTCCCTGTGGTCAGCTATCGGGCTGTCCATCGCTTTATATATTGGTGAGTTACGTGTTCTGGCTTATGTACAGACATAAATTGCCCGTCCGCTATAATTTCACACCATCATTTTGGTTTCTAGGAATGGATAACTTTGAGAAGCTCCTGGCCGGTGCTCATTTCATGGATCAACATTTCCAGTCTGCACCAGTCGAGAAAAACGTGAGCCATGTTCATGTTGAAAACTGCTTCGGTATGTTTCACAAAAGAATTCCATCCCACTAAGAAAAATCGGTTTTTCTATTATTTACAGTTGCCCATTATATTGGCCCTACTCGGCGTTTGGTATCACGATCTGTATGGCGCTGAGAGCCACTGCATGCTGCCGTATGATCAGGTTGTTATTCCTTACATATGAGGAGAGTTCGCCGAACAATGTTTGAAATGCCTTATCACAATATGAATCGTGATTGAATAGCTTCATCTATTAAGCAAAGCATTGCTGTTATATTGACACATTGCTCTGAATGATTTCCAGTACCTGCATCGCTTTCCCGCGTACTTCCAACAAGGGGACATGGAATCGAACGGCAAATTTGTGACCAGAGGCGGAGAGCGCGTGAATTACGCCACGGGGCCGATCGTGTGGGGCGAACCCGGCACTAACGGTCAGCACGCTTTTTACCAGCTCATTCACCAGGGAACCCGGCTCATCCCGTGCGATTTCATCGCCCCCGTCCACACGCAGAACCCGATTCACGGTGGACTGCATCACGAGGTAAGTTTTGCAAGTTTTGTGCAAGAGGAAAGATCACATTAGTAAAACCACGAATGCTACGATTTCAACAGATCCTTCTGGCTAACTTCCTGGCTCAAACAGAAGCATTGATGAAGGGCAAGACCAGCGATGAAGCCCGCGCCGAACTGGAAGCGGCCGGAAAGAGTGGAGCTGAATTGGAAAAGATTCTGCCCCATAAGGTAGCTAGTACAACAATGTACATTTCATTCACACTCCAGATATAACATAGATTGGAAGCTAAAACATCTATGAATTTACTCATTCCCAGGTTTTCGAAGGGAACAGGCCAACAAATTCAATTTTGGTGGAAAAACTGACACCGTTTAGCCTCGGCGCCCTGATCGGTAAGCTTTCATCGAAAGTTAATCGTGAAGCATTCCCCTGAACTGTACGTCTTTCATAATGCGAACATTGTTTCCTCAGCCATGTACGAGCACAAGATATTCACCCAGGGAATCATCTGGGACATCAATTCTTTCGACCAGTGGGGGTTGGTTTTCATTCGATCACACATAGTCATAGATAGTACAGGCCTATTCTTTGAACTCGTGAATGGTAATGTTGACTTGTCCATTTTCAGGGTGGAGTTGGGCAAGCAGCTGGCTAAAGTGATTCAGCCCGAACTAGCCGGGAAAGATGTGGTCACCAGCCACGACTCCTCCACCAACGGACTCATCAATTACATCAAGAAATGCAGTTCGTTGTGAGCCATTTTCAATCCCCTGCAATTATTTCGGTTTATCAGCATGTTTGCTGATCTCTTGGTGGCATTTTCTTCATCGTTAAGCGTTCTTTGATTTGGACATTCTGTGCACTTTATCGCAAGCAATAAACTCGTGTTGCATTTGCTTATTATCATAATCTATATCTACTACTTGCAACACGAATTACTCCGAGTACAATTAAGTCTTAGGTAAACTATATAATGTGCGGTGTACGCTGCTGCGTAGGTTAGCCGAGTGGCAACACTTTGCATCCGAGAGACGCATGTTCAAACCAGAGTCTGTTATCCCGACTGGTTTTCATGGTTTTCCACGATTTCCTATTACGAGGTCAAACTAGAGTAGCTGGGCAAGACTCGCTCATTTTAGTTTGTCCTTGCATGGTCGCTATTGATGCGGCCTTTTTATGGGAGAATCTTGGGGTATGGATGTTCAAGAAACCCCATCATCAAGGAGCAGGAGGGAGACATCGTTTTGATTAGAATTATGCACGTATACTGTATCTAAACCTATTTATCTACCATATCCCAGCAGACTTTTCTGCTGGTATAACACCATAACAGGTTGACATTCAGTCAGAGCAACATACAATGATGATGTAGTAATGGGTTAAACTGAAGACGAGCTGATATGTGGGGGAGGGGGTTAAAAAATCACGATTTTGTGATTTATATTACTAGCTATTCAGGTGACACCCTGTACGGCATTCCAGACATTCCTACTTAGCACGTGACCATTCCAAGCAGACAGCTTCAGCTTTGCAAGTAAAGGTAAGCTACGCATGTTTCATCTCACAAAGCTGAGTTTTTATACGTTCAGACGTTTGAACGCTGTCGCATATTACGCCAACAAGGTGATAGCGCCATAAACGCCATTATCCTCGTTCATTTTGATCCATTTCAAACCACGTTCCTTCGACATTGCTGACGAACGTGTTAGGCCTAACTCAAAATGCCGCTTCTTTTCGAAGCCGATTGGAAAACGAGAACGAAATCAGCTCGGCTAACCGAGTGATACTCACCCGGAGAAGACTGCCAGCTATTTCGCAGAGACATCGTCAAATAATTCACTAATTTCGCTATTCAAGACGAGTTTCTGATCCATTTTCCGCAAAATGTTGCAGAACACGAAGAGTTTCGAACGCGAACAGAAGCACGTGACAGCCGAGATGGAAGGCGACGACAGGCGGCGCTGCTATCGCATCACGTGCAAGGCGCCCGTTGCCATGGACACCAACATCAGCGTCAACGCACATGGCCTGACCACGTGCGAAGCAAGCGATCGCTCGATAGCTCTGGCGCTCAGCAACCACACAATCGCAATCTACCAAGGAGAAAATCTTAATAAAATTAAGACTCTCAAAGGTCGCTAAATTATGGGGGCGTTCAAATAGTATTTGTCATCAAATTTCGGTGATGTTCAAGCCAGAAAACCCAAAATAAAATGTCAAACATTAATTTTTACCTGATTGAACATCATCGTTCAAATTGTATTTGTCATCACATTTCGGTGATGTTCAAGCCAGGAAAACCCAAAATACAATTTCAAACATTAATTTTTACCTGATTGAACATCATTTTGGGGCATTCAAATAGTGTTTGTCATCACATTTCGGTGATGTTCAAGCCAGGAAAACCCAAAATAAAATTTCAAACATTAATTTTTACCTGATTGAACATCATTATGGGGCGTTCAAATAGTTTTTGTCACCACATTTCGGTGATGTTCAAGCCAGAAAAACCCAAAATAAAATTTCAAACATTAATTTTTTACCTGATTGAACATCATTTTGGGGCATTCAAATAGTGTTTGTCATCACATTTCGGTGATGTTCAACCCAGAAAACCCAAAATAGCATTTTAAACATTAATTTTTACCTGATTGAACATCATTTTGGGGCGTTCAAATAGTATTTGTCATTACATTTCGGTGATGTTCAACCCAGAAAACCCAAAATAGCATTTCAAACATTAACTTTTACCTGATTGAACATCATTTTGGGGCGTTCAAATAGTATTTGTCATCACATTTCGAGGATGTTCAAGCCAGAAAACCCAAAATAAACTTTCAAAATTTTTTTTGCCAGATTGAACATCATAAAATTATAAACTATATTTAGTAATTTATATTTAAAACATTAGTATTATAACTTTAAATTAACCAAATACGAAACGGATAAATTAATTAAAAGTAAGCTATACTTTCCCCATGCATTGTCAGCAAATCCCCATGCCTTGTAATCGTTATAGGACATCGTTCTCCCGCAGTGATGGCATAATCATTGACCGAACAAATTTCGCATTCAGCAATTTTTTGGGGGGAAAACTTGAGAATAAATAACGGATTTTATAACATTAAAGCACATTTGCAAAGCTGGAAAACACTTGACTGAACAAACTAAACGTGCTTTTCAGGTCATGAGAAAACGATTACGGGGCTCAAATTCGGCAATTCGGACTCCAACATATTGTATTCGTCTTCACTGGATGGGACGATTCGGTTCGTATCTATTATTGGCAATTCTAGTTAATCCGAAATTTGAATCTGAAAAATGCTCGTGTGATGATTTTCCATTTAGGATGTGGGATGTAAGGCAAGGCCGTTCCGTTCAGCAGTTTCAAGGTAAGCGCATCGAAAGTAGCTGTCAGTATTGACTCAAAAAAGCTGAAAACTCACCTGAAACGTAACTGTTTATCGTCCACTCAGACAGTACTGATGGAAACCTGAGGGCAATGTGCAGCTTCGACGTCAGTTGCAACGGAGCGTTCATAACAGGTGGCACTGCAACTGGCATCACAGAAGTCTTCCTGCTGTTCTGGTGAGTTTGTGACCTTACAATGCCTTCAGATGTCAGTCTGTTCGTTATCGTTCGATCCGTAATCTTGCAGGGATGTCAGAAGTCCAAAATTGCTGAGTGCTTACTCGGAGTCGCACACTGGTGACATCACGCAGGTTCGCTTCCACCCCGAGCAGCCTACTACGCTGGCCAGCGGCGCCACCGATGGACTCATCAACGTCTTCGACCTAAGCAAGCCCTGCGAAGATGATGCTTTGCAAAATACGTTGAACACAGAATCCTCAGTCGTACGTAACATACCTTTCTAGCCTAGGTGATTGCAACTTATCACCGACCCAAAAATTGTCTGTTTTGATAAACTGTCCAACGCATCTTCGGCATTGTTAAGAAATTCATACCAGAATCATCTCTCTCCACAGGACATCTTAAGTTGGTACCAGCGTGGGAGTTCCCTAGCCTGTCTGACACACGTGGAAACAGTTCAGCTGTGGGACGTCGAAAATGTGGGTATTTGTTGTTAATACGAAATTAATACGTTCTTAATTTAGTACGAACTTCCTAATTTCTAGGTTGAAATCACAAAATCTTTCGATAGAGATTCGATAGCTAAAGACCTAAAGGTAATTTATTTTCTTCAGTTTGAACAACTGTCAAAATACCTTTGAAGATACAAAGTCCCTATTTTTTCTTGGGGTTTAGATGGTTCTTCCTCCATCGCAGTTCATCAATTTGGAGACCGACGAAAATACGGATTTGCCGACACTCGTCGCTACATGCAAGTGAGTGTAGATTTTACTGATTCAATATTTTAATGATTAGTTCAATTCAACTAATCTTGTGGAATGCTTTTTTGTGATTCTAGTGAAAACGAGGCAATTCTAATCGAAGTAGATGTGGACTGTAACTTGACCAGACACAGCTCACTGAGAGGAACACACAAATCACCTTTGGTTTGCGCCACTTGGGATGCGAAGGTTCGCTAGAAAATTTATACAAATCACAAATTTGAGTCCAATGAGATTTTAGCTAATTTACCTCCATGATTGTTGCAGGATGAATGGGCGGTAACAGCCGATGAAAGTGCCTTGCTCTGCTACTGGAAATCTGGAAAGAAAACTGAAGACTCGTGATGAGAACTCAACTGCCAAAAGAAAACACCCTAGAAGCTACAGATTGATTTTTGGGGTGTGGTTCGAGGCCCAATTCTCAAATTTGCTTGCAAATTTCCTTTGAGAATTCAAGGTATTTCTTGTATATTATTTACGAGTATTTGGAGATTTTTATGTTGAAAACTGAGAAGCTGTATTTATTGCGCGATTATGCAAAGATAATCCCACCAAATACTGACAGAAAAATAAGAGGCATTAAAAACTGCAAAGAAAATTCATAAAACTCTTGTTGAATTAAAACCAAACTTTTGTTGAAATCCTTTTCGAAGTTTGGAATGCAACAGGAATAGACAGTATGAAAAAAAAGAACCCGAGCGAAGGTTCAAACTCGTATTGGAAATATCAAATTTTTACTTACATTCAAAAAGTGAGAAAATGAAAAAATTAAACAGAGAAAGTGAATATTCTCAAATGGTTGGCAAACATCGAATTTGGTACGAAGTATTGTTACACGAGATTGTCTCGTTCGAGGTATGCCAGCTGGACATCGAGTGGCCCGTAAAGTTCCGAGAGACATGAGATAGCTTTTTCTTGGATGTAATCCACATCTTCTGGAGGACAGTAATCGTCATCGCTCGACCTAGGTTGTCAAAAAATGAAAAATATTATGAACTGATCACAACCACATCTAGGTGAAAAATGAAATAGTGAAACTAATAGTTCCCTTTTTCACACATATCCAATTTTAATGCGAAGTTGGTGTTCACCATGCAAAAACTTCTCCGAGCAAACTTTTGCTTTCAAAAGTTTTATCCCATTTGACATCATATTTTGGGTTTATAATGTTGTAAAAGTGATGCCAACAAGTCCCTAGCATGTGATGTCACACTGGTAGCATGAAATGACTTCAATTTTTTAAGAAAAGGACGGCAATTTATCATGAAACTGCCCACTGACTATGATACAGTATGATGTTAGGTCACTGTTCCAGGAAGAAATTACAATTTCAAATTTTGCTTGACCATGTAGAATGATTTGATCAAGGCCTTTTTAAGGTTTATTAAAACGTGAATAAATTTGCATGAAATTTTTAATTTACTTCACAGCATTTTCTCGTTTATTAATGTAAATCAACCCATTTTTATACAAATAAACAATGCAAAAATGGATTGTGTGAATATTCAAAAACGTATATTATCGAATCAATTTTCTAGTTTTGTGAAAAAAGAAATAGACGGTTTAAGACGCCATTTTTTACGAGTAATTCTTATGTTCAAAATAGGACAAAAAATGACGTCCTTTGTGGAAATGTTATAAAAGTAGTCCTTAAAGCCCATTGAAAGTGCGTCGTGAATTTGGGGACACCCTGCATAAAATTACCAAATATAATTTTCCTTTCCTGATCAACATATTAAAATAACATTTTTTGTAAACATTAACAGGGACTCGCGTTTTTTCTGATGTGCTCTAGTCAACTTATGGAAATGTACATGATATTAATAAAAACGGTAATTCTACGTTTGACCTCTCATTTTGCTTTATGGGCGATAGATGGCAGCACCTGCCAT